>JADBJO010009879.1:72500-75000 GCA_016801955.1 Conus betulinus
CTTGACTGTCCCCTTCAATTAAAAAAAAAAGAAAAAGCTGAATGTGAGGGGCACGCGAGAGCGAACGTACAGATGATACGGCGCGCGTGTGAGTGTGCGTTGCCGCGCGGCTGTGCGGTGCGTGTGTGTGTGTGTGTGTGTGTGTGTGTGTGTGTGTGTGTGTGTGTGCGCGCGTGTGTATGTGTGTATGTGTGTGTGTGTAGGCGCGCGTGTGCACGCGGATGGTTTCTTTTTTTTTTTTTTTTTTTTTAGATACCTGGCCAGAGTTTTAGGCCGGATTGAGTTGTTCGTGTTTTTCTGGCAAGTTGGCATTCTCGAGATGTCCCTGGGTGGGACTGTAACTGTATTCAGACTTGTTGCAATCTTGGGTTGGTCGATCTTGGGTTTTGGTTAAGCACTCGATTCGCTGACAGCCGAGTGGTAAGGATCCCCATCCTTGGGTAGTGGGCCTCTTTTGTTTACTTCATCGTAGCGCTGCAGCGGGGGACCTAGCCGTTCGCTCGGCCGAAGGAAGTCGCTGGTCTTCTGTTTGGGATCTCTATCCTACCCACTGCTACCTCTCCATTGGGTCGTCCAGGACCTGAAGTTCCTTTCGGTGGGGACTGGTTGGTCGAGTCCCGTCTTCCGTCGAGACTGGGGGCTGGCCGGCACTTCCTTTTCTGACCACCCGCCGTTCTGGTAAGAATTATTCTGTATATAGAGAAAGTATTTTGTTACTGTGAAACCACCCTTTTCGCAAGTGAGAAGAGAGAAGAGAAAAAAAAAAAAGTTTTTTTTTTTTTTTTGTTATTTTATCCATTTTTCATCCTGCTTGTAAAAGGGTGTGTAGTCGAGGCGTGTCTGCGAAGCGCTCTCGAATATTTTCGGCCCATTCGGAGTGTTCCGATTGTGATTTATGTACTCCGACTTCTATTTCTGTTTTCCTTTACCCAATTCCTGAGTGATTTCTGGGGTAAGGAGAAGCTCGCTTCATGCTTGTAAAGTTCCGTTTTTTTTGTGGTACCAGGACTATAGGGTTGTCTTTGTGCTAGAATGGTTTTGGGCGCTGCTGTTAACCAAGGGAGGATATATGGATGGTTGATTTCTGACAGCCCAGAAGCCTTGCTGGATATGTTGGTGCCTGACTGGTTGGAATTCGGCATTGTTTTAAAATATTTGCAATTTAGAATATAGACATGCGAGATGGATGCGGACGTAAATAAGGCGTTCATCCGACTAATATTAAGTCGGAAACAGGGATCTCCCATCGCGACGCCCGCGTTGGCCCCGCTCCTTTCGTATTGTCTGTTCCTGTTCGTCCTGTCTGTCCTAATGTTTGATTTTTTTTTTTAATGGATGGACGTATGAAAGGATGAATGAGGGCTCTTTATTATTATTTTTTTTTTTTATTTTTTTTTTTGGGGGGGGGGGGGGGGGGGAGATAAAGGGAGGTAATTTCTATTTTCACACATAGAAAACAAAACTGGGGAAAAATCTTTTTCTAAAAATTAAATGTAAATTTCAAACTATATTTTAACATAAAGAGAAATTAAGTGATAATATAAATGGTTCGCACACACTGTTTTCATGTCTTTCTTCACTGCACCTACACATTTAGGTTTTATATGGAGAATTTCTTTGAAAGACACTGATCTTCGCCGGGCGGTTTTTGTTTTTGGTTCTGGTTTTGGCGCATTCCAGCGCTTCTTCTACAATACAGGTCGCTCGAGGTCCGTCGGAGGCTAGCTCGGTCACCTTGGGGACTGGCAGCTGAGCCAGCAGCGGGGACCTGAACCGGCGACGCAGCTGACGGACTCAGTCACCGTGGAGGAGGCTTCCAAGGGGTCTACTGCGAGACGTGATTCCTGGACTCCATTGATAGATGAGCTGAGTAGTTTTGAGCTGTAGTGTAGAGGGCGTGGAAGCAGCTGTGTGCCAGCCAAGACGGTATGAATGGATCATTATTTTGAATGAATGGAATGTGGATGACATTAGTGTGAAAGGGATTGAATTGTGTTATTTGTCCTGTGAATTAATGTATAGGTGTGTTCCTTGCTTTCTCTTCTTTTACTTGAAGGGACATAGTGATTAGTGGGATTTAGGGCAAACAATAGGCGGGTGACCCGGGTTCTGGGGGGAAGGTGTATTGGGGTTACTTTGTCCCCTTAAATAGATAGTTTCTGGTAGGTATCTATCCTTCTTCTCTATTTCCCACCTTCTCAGAACTTGCTCCTCGTCTGTCCTCTTTTCTTCTTCAGTTTCCCTTGTCCCATATCTGTGTGAATGAGAATATGAAATTTTATGTTATTGTTGTGGAAATAAATGTTGTTTCGAGTGTACCCCTGCGTTTCCTGGTGTGGGAGTTTTGGGTGTCGACTTTGCCTTTCTTCACCACTTACTTCGTCTCCTTCCTAACCCCTAGGTCACTTGACCTTGACAATTTTGTATTAGTACATAAAGAACATATTCGTATATTAGGTTTACGTTGAACCAATACCATTGCCGTTTGTGGACGGTGGGA
>JADBJO010009880.1:0-57500 GCA_016801955.1 Conus betulinus
TTGTTTTATTCTACTACCTTTCACTGGCTGCTTTGGAGGTGCTGTTGCATTTTTTTTTCGAACCCTTGGAGGTCAGAACACCACAAAATTATTGACGGTGTGTCTCTATTTGATGCCAAGAGCACAGACACAATCAGCCGTGTCTCCCTGATGAGTCCGATCCAGAGGACGAAAGGCCTCGGACCAGTCGATACATACAGATCTGCCTTCGAGAGGGATTGCGATAGTTTCCTCATGCAGCTAGTGAAAGGTTTTCATAGTTATGATATACATTTTCCCATTTCCTTCATCTTCAATTTTTTTTTTTTCATTTCAAATCTTTCTCAAATCATTACTATAATGATGGAAGAAATTGTTAACCTGCACTTGTTTTTCCCCAGTTCTTAATTGTTCAGCATTATTTGTTTGGTCAATCAGTGGGTGATTGCATCTCTTAGGAGATCCAAGTACGTTGTTCTGCACAATTCTTAGCCGCTGACAATGCTTGGGTTATTGAACAGCAAAGCTGACCACTCACACTGTTCCATATCTTTTGATCTCCCTTGCATCCTTAAATGGATCCTCAAGCATAGGCTCAAAGATTGTCCCCTATATTTTATACTGTAAAAAAATAATGTTTTTTAGTTTTCAGCAACTTTTTTCCTCTCCACTCTTTCGTTTTGTTTTATTCTACTACCTTTCGCTGGCTGCTTTGGAGGTGCTGTTGCATTCTTTTTCGAACCCTTGGAGGTCAGAACACCACAAAATTATTGACCGTGGTGTGTCTCTATTTGACGCCAAGAGCACAGACACAATCAGCCGTGTCTCCTGATGAGTCCGATCCAGCGGACGAAAGGCCTCGGAGCAGGCGATACATACAGATCTGCCTTCGAGAGGGATTGCGATAGTTTCCTCATGCAGCTAGTAAAAGGTTTTCATAGTTATGATATACATTTTCCCATTTCCTTCATCTTCAATTTTTTTTTTTCTCCATTTCAAATCTTTGTCAAATCATTACTATAATGATGGAAGAATTGTTAACCTGCACTTGTTTTCCCCCACTACTTAATTGTTCAGCATTATATTGTTTGGTCAATCAGTGGGTGATTGCATCTCTTAGGAGATCCAAGTAAAGGTTGTTCTGCACAATTCTTAGCCGCTGACAATGCTTGGGTTTGAACAGCAAAGCTGACCACTCACACTGTTCCATATCTTTTGATCTCCCTTGCATCCTTAAATGGATCCTCAAGCATAGGCTCAAAGATTGTCCCCTATATTTTATACTGTAAAATAATGTTTTTAGTTTTCAGCAACTTTTTTCCTCTCCACTCTTTCGTTTTGTTTTATTCTACTACCTTTCGCTGGCTGCTTTGGGGGTGCTGTTGCATACTTTTTCGAACCCTTGGAGGTCAGAACACCACAAAATTATTGACCGTGGTGTGTCTCTATTTGACGCCAAGAGCACAGACACAATCAGCCGTGTCTCCCTGATGAGTCCGATCCAGCGGACGAAAGGCCTCGGAACAGGCGATACATACAGATCTGCCTTCGAGAGGGATTGCGATAGTTTCCTCATGCAGCTAGTAAAAGGTTTTCATAGTTATGATATACATTTTCCCATTTCCTTCATCTTCAATTTTTTTCTCCATTTCAAATCTTTGTCAAATCATTACTATAATGATGGAAGAATTGTTAACCTGCACTTGTTTTCCCCCACTACTTAATTGTTCAGCATTATATTGTTTTGGTCAATCAGTGGGTGATTGCATCTCTTAGGAGATCCAAGTAAACGTTGTTCTGCACAATTCTTAGCCGCTGACAATGCTTGGGTTATTGAACAGCAAAGCTGACCACTCACACTGTTCCATATCTTTTGATCTCCCTTGCATCCTTAAATGGATCCTCAAGCATAGGCTCAAAGATTGTCCCCTATATTTTATACTGTAAAATAATGTTTTTAGTTTTCAGCAACTTTTTTCCTCTCCACTCTTTCGTTTTGTTTTATTCTACTACCTTTCGCTGGCTGCTTTGGGGGTGCTGTTGCATTCTTTTTCGAACCCTTGGAGGTCAGAACACCACAAAATTATTGACCGTGGTGTGTCTCTATTTGACGCCAAGAGCACAGACACAATCAGCCGTGTCTCCCTGATGAGTCCGATCCAGCGGACGAAAGGCCTCGGAGCAGGCGATACATACAGATCTGCCTTCGAGAGCGATTGCGATAGTTTCCTCATGCAGCTAGTGAAAGGTTTTCATAGTTATGATATACATTTTCCCATTTCCTTCATCTTCAATTTTTTTTTCTCCATTTCAAATCTTTGTCAAATCATTACTATAATGATGGAAGAATTGTTAACCTGCACTTGTTTTTCCCCCCCACTTCTTAATTGTTCAGCATTATATTGTTTGGTCAATCAGTGGGTGATTGCATCTCTTAGGAGATCCAAGTAAACGTTGTTCTGCACAATTCTTAGCCGCTGACAATGCTTGGGTTATTGAACAGCAAAGCTGACCACTCACACTGTTCCATATCTTTTGATCTCCCTTGCATCCTTAAATGGATCCTCAAGCATAGGCTCAAAGATTGTCCCCTATATTTTATACTGTAAAATAATGTTTTTCAGTTTTCAGCAACTTTTTTCCTCTCCACTCTTTTTCGTTTTGTTTTATTATTCTACTACCTTTCGCTGGCTGCTTTGGGGGTGCTGTTGCATTCTTTTTTTCGAACCCTTGGAGGTCAGAACACCACAAAATTATTGACCGTGGTGTGTCTCTATTTGACGCCAAGAGCACAGACACAATCAGCCGTGTCTCCCTGATGAGTCCGATCCAGCGGACGAAAGGCCTCGGAGCAGGCGATACATACAGATCTGCCTTCGAGAGGGATTGCGATAGTTTCCTCATGCAGCTAGTGAAAGGTTTTCATAGTTATGATATACATTTTCCCATTTCCTTCATCTTCATTTTTTTTTTCTTCATTTCAAATCTTTGTCAAATCATTACTATAATGATGGAAGAATTGTTAACCTGCACTTGTTTTCCCCCACTTCTTAATTGTTCAGCATTATATTGTTTGGTCAATCAGTGGGTGATTGCATCTCTTAGGAGATCCAAGTAAACGTTGTTCTGCACAATTCTTAGCCGCTGACAATGCTTGGGTTATTGAACAGCAAAGCTGACCACTCACACTGTTCCATATCTTTTGATCTCCCTTGCATCCTTAAATGGATCCTCAAGCATAGGCTCAAAGATTGTCCCCTATATTTTATACTGTAAAATAATGTTTTAGTTTTCAGCAACTTTTTTCCTCTCCACTCTTTCGTTTTGTTTTATTCTACTACCTTTTGCTGGCTGCTTTGGGGGGTGCTGTTGCATTCTTTTTCGAACCCTTGGAGGTCAGAACACCACAAAATTATTGACCGTGGTGTGTCTCTATTTGACGCCAAGAGCACAGACACAATCAGCCGTGTCTCCCTGATGAGTCCGATCCAGCGGACGAAAGGCCTCGGAGCAGGCGATACATACAGATCTGCCTTCGAGAGGGATTGCGATAGTTTCCTCATGCAGCTAGTGAAAGGTTTTCATAGTTATGATATACATTTTCCCATTTCCTTCATCTTCAATTTTTTTTTTTTCTCATTTCAAATCTTTGTCAAATCATTACTATAATGATGGAAGAATTGTTAACCTGCACTTGTTTTCCCCCCACTACTTAATTGTTCAGCATTATATATTTTGGTCAATCAGTGGGTGATTGCATCTCTTAGGAGATCCAAGTAAACGTTGTTCTGCACAATTCTTAGCCGCTGACAATGCTTGGGTTATTGAACAGCAAAGCTGACCACTCAGACTGTTCCATATCTTTTGATCTCCCTTGCATCCTTAAATGGATCCTCAAGCATAGGCTCAAAGATTGTCCCCTATATTTTATACTGTAAAATAATGTTTTTAGTTTTCAGCAACTTTTTTCCTCTCCACTCTTTCGTTTTGTTTTATTCTACTACCTTTCGCTGGCTGCTTTTGGGGTGCTGTTGCATTCTTTTTCGAACCCTTGGAGGTCAGAACACCACAAAATTATTGACCGTGGTGTGTCTCTATTTGATGCCAAGAGCACAGACACAATCAGCCGTGTCTCCCTGATGAGTCCGATCCAGCGGACGAAAGGCCTCGGAGCAGGCGATACATACAGATCTGCCTTCGAGAGGGATTGCGATAGTTTCCTCATGCAGCTAGTGAAAGGTTTTCATAGTTATGATATACATTTTCCCATTTCCTTCATCTTCAATTTTTTTTTCTCCATTTCAAATCTTTGTCAAATCATTACTATAATGATGGAAGAATTGTTAACCTGCACTTGTTTTTCCCCCACTTCTTAATTGTTCAGCATTATATTGTTTGGTCAATCAGTGGGTGATTGCATCTCTTAGGAGATCCAAGTAAACGTTGTTCTGCACAATTCTTAGCCGCTGACAATGCTTGGGTTATTGAACAGCAAAGCTGACCACTCACACTGTTCCATATCTTTTGATCTCCCTTGCATCCTTAAATGGATCCTCAAGCATAGGCTCAAAGATTGTCCCCTATATTTTATACTAAAATAATGTTTTTTTAGTTTTCAGCAACTTTTTTCCTCTCCACTCTTTCGTTTTGTTTTATTCTACTACTTTTCACTGGCTGCTTTGGAGGTGCTGTTGCATTTTTTTTCGAACCCTTGGAGGTCAGAACACCACAAAATTATTGACCGTGGTGTGTCTCTATTTGATGCCAAGAGCACAGACACAATCAGCCGTGTCTCCCTGATGAGTCCGATCCAGCGGACGAAAGCCTCGGAGCAGGCGATACATACAGATCTGCCTTCGAGAGGGATTGCGATAGTTTCCTCATGCAGCTAGTGAAAGGTTTTCATAGTTATGATATACATTTTCCCCATTTCCTTCATCTCATCTTTTTTTTTTTTCTCCATTTCAAATCTTTGTCAAATCATTACTATAATGATGGAAGAATTGTTAACCTGCACTTGTTTTCCCCCCACTACTTAATTGTTCAGCATTATATTGTTTGGTCAATCAGTGGGTGATTGCATCTCTTAGGAGATCCAAGTAAACGTTGTTGTTCTGCACAATTCTTAGCCGCTGACAATGCTTGGGTTATTGAACAGCAAAGCTGACCACTCAGACTGTTCCATACCTTTTGATCTCCCTTGCATCCTTAAATGGATCCTCAAGCATAGGCTCAAAGATTGTCCCCTATATTTTATACTGTAAAATAATGTTTTTAGTTTTCAGCAACTTTTTTCCTCTCCACTCTTTCGTTTTGTTTTTATTCTACTACCTTTCGCTGGCTGCTTTGGGGGTGCTGTTGCATTCTTTTTCGAACCCTTGGAGGTCAGAACACCACAAAATTATTGACCGTGGTGTGTCTCTATTTGACGCCAAGAGCACAGACACAATCAGCCGTGTCTCCCTGATGAGTCCGATCCAGCGGACGAAAGGCCTCGGAGCAGGCGATACATACAGATCTGCCTTCGAGAGGGATTGCGATAGTTTCCTCATGCAGCTAGTAAAAGGTTTTCATAGTTATGATATACATTTTCCCATTTCCTTCATCTTCAATTTTTTTTCTCCATTTCAAATCTTTGTCAAATCATTACTATAATGATGGAAGAAGAATTTAACTGCACTTGTTTTCCCCCACTACTTAATTGTTCAGCATTATATTGTTTGGTCAATCAGTGGGTGATTGCATCTCTTAGGAGATCCAAGTAAACGTTGTTCTGCACAATTCTTAGCCGCTGACAATGCTTGGGTTATTGAACAGCAAAGCTGACCACTCACACTGTTCCATATCTCTTTGATCTCCCTTGCATCCTTAAATGGATCCTCAAGCATAGGCTCAAAGATTGTCCCCTATATTTTATACTGTAAAATAATGTTTTTAGTTTTCAGCAACTTTTTTTTTCCTCTCCACTCTTTCGTTTGTTTTATTCTACTACCTTTCGCTGGCTGCTTTGGGGGTGCTGTTGCATTCTTTTTCGAACCCTTGGAGGTCAGAACACCACAAAATTATTGACCGTGGTGTGTCTCTATTTGACGCCAAGAGCACAGACACAATCAGCCGTGTCTCCCTGATGAGTCCGATCCAGCGGACGAAAGGCCTCGGAGCAGGCGATACATACAGATCTGCCTTCGAGAGGGATTGCGATAGTTTCCTCATGCAGCTAGTGAAAGGTTTTCATAGTTTATGATATACATTTTTTCCCATTTCCTTCATCTTCATTTTTTTTTTCTCCATTTCAAATCTTTGTCAAATCATTACTATAATGATGGAAGAATTGTTAACCTGCACTTGTTTTCCCCCACTACTTAATTGTTCAGCATTATATTTGTTTGGTCAATCAGTGGGTGATTGCATCTCTTAGGAGATCCAAGTAAACGTTGTTCTGCACAATTCTTAGCCGCTGACAATGCTTGGGTTATTGAACAGCAAAGCTGACCACTCACACTGTTCCATATCTTTTGATCTCCCTTGCATCCTTAAATGGATCCTCAAGCATAGGCTCAAAGATTGTCCCCTATATTTTATACTGTAAAATAATGTTTTAGTTTTCAGCAACTTTTTTTTTTCCTCTCCACTCTTTCGTTTTTTGTTTTATTCTACTACCTTTCGCTGGCTGCTTTGGGGTGCTGTTGCATTTCTTTTTCGAACCCTTGGAGGTCAGAACACCACAAAATTATTGACCGTGGTGTGTCTCTATTTGACGCCAAGAGCACAGACACAATCAGCCGTGTCTCCCTGATGAGTCCGATCCAGCGGACGAAAGGCCTCGGAGCAGGCGATACATACAGATCTGCCTTCGAGAGGGATTGCGATAGTTTTTCCTCATGCAGCTAGTGAAAGGTTTTCATAGTTATGATATACATTTTCCCATTTCCTTCATCTTCATTTTTTTTTTTTCTCATTTCAAATCTTTGTCAAATCATTACTATAATGATGGAAGAATTGTTAACCTGCACTTGTTTTCCCCCACTACTTAATTGTTCAGCATTATATTGTTTGGTCAATCAGTGGGTGATTGCATCTCTTAGGAGATCCAAGTAAACGTTGTTCTGCACAATTCTTAGCCGCTGACAATGCTTGGGTTATTGAACAGCAAAGCTGACCACTCACACTGTTCCATATCTTTTGATCTCCCTTGCATCCTTAAATGGATCCTCAAGCATAGGCTCAAAGATTGTCCCCTATATTTTATACTGTAAAATAATGTTTTTAGTTTTCAGCACTTTTTTCCTCTCCACTCTTTCGTTTTGTTTTATTCTACTACCTTTCGCTGGCTGCTTTGGGGGTGCTGTTGCATTCTTTTTCGAACCCTTGGAGGTCAGAACACCACAAAATTATTGACCGTGGTGTGTCTCTATTTGACGCCAAGAGCACAGACACAATCAGCCGTGTCTCCCTGATGAGTCCGATCCAGCGGACGAAAGGCCTCGGAGCAGGCGATACATACAGATCTGCCTTCGAGAGGGATTGCGATAGTTTCCTCATGCAGCTAGTGAAAGGTTTTCATAGTTATGATATACATTTTCCCATTTCCTTCATCTTCATTTTTTTTTTTCTCCATTTCAAATCTTTGTCAAATCATTACTATAATGATGGAAGAATTGTTAACCTGCACTTTTTCCCCCCCCCACTACTTAATTGTTCAGCATTATATTGTTTGGTCAATCAGTGGGTGATTGCATCTCTTAGGAGATCCAAGTAAACGTTGTTCTGCACAATTCTTAGCCGCTGACAATGCTTGGGTTATTGAACAGCAAAGCTGACCACTCACACTGTTCCATATCTTTTGATCTCCCTTGCATCCTTAAATGGATCCTCAAGCATAGGCTCAAAGATTGTCCCCTATATTTTATACTGTAAAATAATGTTTTTAGTTTTCAGCAACTTTTTTCCTCTCTCCACTCTTTCGTTTTGTTTTATTCTACTACCTTTCGCTGGCTGCTTTGGAGGTGCTGTTGCATTCTTTTTCGAACCCTTGGAGGTCAGAACACCACAAAAAATTATTGACCGTGGTGTGTCTCTATTTGACGCCAAGAGCACAGACACAATCAGCCGTGTCTCCCTGATGAGTCCGATCCAGCGGACGAAAGGCCTCGGAGCAGGCGATACATACAGATCTGCCTTCGAGAGGGATTGCGATAGTTTCCTCATGCAGCTAGTGAAAAGGTTTTCATAGTTATGATATACATTTTCCCATTTCCTTCATCTCATCTTTTTTTTTTTTCTTCATTTCAAATCTTTTCAAATCATTACTATAATGATGGAAGAATTGTTAACCTGCACTTGTTTTCCCCCACTACTTAATTGTTCAGCATTATATTGTTTGGTCAATCAGTGGGTGATTGCATCTCTTAGGAGATCCAAGTAAACGTTGTTCTGCA
The DNA here is from genome assembly GCA_016801955.1 of Conus betulinus. Taxonomy (NCBI): domain Eukaryota; kingdom Metazoa; phylum Mollusca; class Gastropoda; order Neogastropoda; family Conidae; genus Conus; species Conus betulinus. The sequence goes on from JADBJO010009880.1 coordinate 8,418, forward strand.
CAATTCTTAGCCGCTGACAATGCTTGGGTTATTGAACAGCAAAGCTGACCACTCACACTGTTCCATATCTTTTGATCTCCCTTGCATCCTTAAATGGATCCTCAAGCATAGGCTCAAAGATTGTCCCCTATATTTTATACTGTAAAATAATGTTTTTAGTTTTCAGCAACTTTTTTCCTCTCCACTCTTTCGTTTTGTTTTATTCTACTACCTTTCGCTGGCTGCTTTGGAGGTGCTGTTGCATTCTTTTTTGAACCCTTGGAGGTCAGAACACCACAAAATTATTGACCGTGGTGTGTCACCTATTTGACGCCAAGAGCACAGACACAATCAGCCGTGTCTCCCTGATGAGTCCGATCCAGCGGACGAAAGGCCTCGGAGCAGGCGATACATACAGATCTGCCTTCGAGAGCGATTGCGATAGTTTCCTCATGCAGCTAATGAAAGGTTTTCAATGGGGAATATATACATGCTTTCAAAATGAACCTTCTATAATCTGAGACATAAGAGCAAGCTTTGTTTATAATTGTTTATAATTCAATATATATATATATATATATATATATATATATATATATATATATATATATGTATACTCACACATGTGTGCGCGTACACACGCATACCTGCACGCGCATGCACACACGCACGCGCGCGCACACACACACACACACAGACAGACACACACACACACACACACACACGCACACACGCACGGGCGCACGCACGCACGCACGCACGCACGCACGGGCGCACGCACGCACACACACACACACACACACACACACACACACACACACACACACACACACACACACACACACACACAGAGTAGTATGCATGTCTCATCTCTCTCTCTCTCTCTCTCTCTCTCTCTCTCTCTCTCTCTCTCTCTCTCTGCTCTCTGTCTCTCCCTCCCTCCCCCCATGCCGCCAGCCTCAGCCCACCACATCCACCATTATATCCCACCACTTCCTACTCTCCTCCCTCCCCTGCCACCCTTTTCGCGGCAAGTTAGCGGTCTTTGAAGTCACCGTCATGGGCGGCATCAAAGAGGTGGGACACCTCTTTGCCACCCCCACCTCCACCTTTCCCTGCCATCCACCTTCATATCCCACCAGTTCCTACTCTCTCTCTTCCCCCCCACCACCCTTTTTGCAGTGAGGGAGTTGTCCTTGACGTCATCGTTGTCGGCGACGTGAAAGACGTAGACCGGGTGGACATCTGTTTTCCTCCTCCTCCCCCCCTCCTCCCTTTCCCCGCCAATCCACCCTTCCCCCCCACCACACCCATACCTTCTTTTCCTCCTTCTCCGCCCTCCTCTTTAAAGTAATGTAAGGTGTCTTTGAACCACTGTCAATGTTAGAAAGTCCTCTGTTTTGTGAATTAAAAAAAAAATGAGGAACAGGTGCACGTGCGCACACACGCACACACACACAGGCACGCCCGCACGTCTACTCCGACGAACACCAGGGACCGAAGTGAAGCTACCCAAACGCATCCCGCCCTGGTCAGAATCAAGTGAGCTTCACTCACAACGCAAAGCAACCATTGGTCAGAACAGTGTATCCCTCAGCAGAGCTGACACACCTGACCAACGGACTAGTTGCTGCTTGTGCAAACAACACGACAATTTTACAACAGCAGCCGATATCCTGCCCCGCCCTCTCTTGTGTAGAACCAAAGCAACAAAGGATAACAGCTGGAAACGAAACCAACCTCCCACTTACACTCCTTCAATAAGTGAAGACTGGAAGGCAAGAATATTGTATGTCCTACTTCCCCCCCCCCCCCCCCTCCGCCCCCCTACTAAGCTTACCTTCCTCCTACCTACCCCAAGAAATTTAGCCTAAACCCCACGTAACTAAAACTCCAACCTTACACACACACACACACACACACACACACACACACACACATATGCATACATATGCATACATACACACACACACGCACACACGCACGCTCGCACGCATACGCGCACATGCTCTCTATCTCGAACCACCACTCTGAACACGTGGACGTGCTGGTTCAGTACCGCCGATCGGTGACACTACGCGAAGCCCACTCAAAGAACTTACTGTTATCAACCAAAGAAATGACCTTATTAACTACTCACTTTTTTTAGATAAAGGACTTGATTCTTGTCAACTACAAATATAACTCTATCACTTATTATTCTTAGATGAAACACTCGGTCCTAAAACAGGCAAACTGGCTTGGTTCTAAAATCGGCAAGTCTATATCTGTCTACATTGTTATCCTCTGTCAATCAACCATTCATTCAACTAATCAATCAATCAAGGAACTTTGTGTGAGATATATTACAAACGATTGTGTGTGATATACATATTTATTATGTCTACACTTTCATCTGCTAGCAATCAATCAATCAACCATTCAAGCAATCAATCAATCAACCGATCGATCAATGAATCTATCAAATAATATATCTATCTATCTATCTGTCTGTCTGTCTATTTATCTATCTGTCTGTCTATCTATCTATCTATCTATCCATATATCTTCCTATGCCTCTATTTACCCATCTATCTATCCATCTGTCAACCTATTTGTGTGCCTACGTGCATCCGTGTGTATGTGGAGTGGTGGTTGCGGTGACTTAATATATTTATGACGTAAATATTACACACACTGGCTCACACACAGCCATTCAAAAAGCTGAGATGCGCACACACACAAACACACGTAAGCACACAAACATACCCCCTCTCTCTCTCTCTCTCTCTCTCTCTCTCTCTCTCTCTCTCTCTCTCTCTCACACACACACACACACACACACACACACACACACACACACACACACACCACATGTAGATAGATAGATAGATAGATAGATAGATAGATAGATAAATAGATAGATAGATAGATATAGATAGATAGATAGATAGATATACATGCACGTTTCCTTCTCTCTCTCTCTCTCTCTCTCTCTCTCTCTCTCTCTCTCTCTCTCCCTCTCTCTCCCCTCCCCCCTCTCTCCTCTCTCTCTCTCTCTCTGTCTCTGTCTCTGTCTCACTGTCTCTCTCTGCAGAAGGTCTTCAGAGAGAAAAGAGAAAAAATCCAGTTCATGATTTGTGGCCTCGTGGCGCATAGAAGATCGTTACTAGAGTATCTAGGGTCAAAGTGTTTTCTCTGACAATTTGAACCGTTGTTGTTATCTCTTTACATACTTTTGATCTGTCTAAATAAGTACCTTCCCAGGGACAGCACCGCTTTTCAGAAATCAGTACTTGTTCCATACTTTGTTTACCCCAACAGAGCGAGTAGGTAGTTATTTGATAGCCCCGGTACATTTGTCTTGGCCGAAACCAAGTCGCTTAAGCTTCCAGTGAAATATGTTTTGTGTGCAAAAGTAAGAATGAGAGACAGGACCGTGCTCACGCACAATCACTACGACAGGTTTAAATCAAGCAACACTGAGGGGTGTGACTGACACGCCATGTAGACTGACCTATAGAGCCTCTTGCAAACAAACTACATTAAAATCTATCAGACTCACATGTGTAAACAGATACACACGTAATCAAGAAATTTCCGTTGCGTGTCACCATACAGGAACAGAAGAAGAAGGGGTGGAATTTAGAGGGGAGGAGCGAGGGTAGGGATGGAAATGTTTCACCATGAGTGGCTTGGCTCAAGCTCAAATGTGCATCACTTTTGTGACTGTCTTCTCTTCATGCAGACATTGCATTGCTAGAAGTATTAACTCAAATGGTTGCCAATCAGACCCTGGTCACCAAGCACCCCTCCCCCAGGACTTAACCCAAGTGGATCCACAATGTACCTTAGGGACAAATGAACACGTTTTTGTTGATCCCAAGAAACTTTTGGACTATGAGTTATGGCCCTTGATCCCAGGGTACCTCCTTGTATGCTGACCACAATCATCAATTTAAGTCAAACGTAGCTCATGTGAATGACCAGAAATCCACGTTTCTGTTACTTTTGTAACTAAATCAATGACTTGCCGTCTGAAAAAAAAGCCTTTTGTGTAGTCCAATATAGTATATCTTGGCTTCAGGGATGCGCTATCTACTAAAACCGTCATTTTTACAATACGGACTTTATATGATTTGCGATACATACAAAATAATAGAAAGCAGGGCTTTTGGGGTTTTTTTTTTATACACAACAATGCCTTTGAGTAATTCAGGACCAATCAGGGCTTCCTAGTCTCGTATTTTTATATGTACAAAATTAAATATATCTTCTATACCCCCTAAATGTGTGATTTCGACAGAAACGGCACAACAGGCTTTAAACAGAACAAAATTGTCGATATATTTGCAACAAACATTGCTGTAAAATAAAATGAGTATATTGTAGTGAAAATGCAATAGATTATGACACAATTTGCTGTTCTAGATGTTGTGATTATTTTCAATAAATAACGAATTTTCTACATTTCATATCTTCATGTATAATAATAACACTACTACTTTGAAATCGCATGCATTTGCATCTGAACCAAACAATGGTTTGATTTGTGTTACTAATGTTCTTTGTTTGTTGTTGTTTGTGTGTGTGTGTGTGTGTGTGTGTGTGTGTGTGTGTGTGTGTGTGTGTGTGTGTGTTCAGGTGAATGAATCCTCTGGTTTCATGATCAACTAAACATGGCGGCAAGAAAACGAAAACATGAAGACAGCCCTGTTGATGAAGTGTGTGTCATTCATTTCAGCGATTCTAACAAGAGATCATTTGTTCACCTCTGTAACTGCAAAGGACCTCAGAATACACTGATAAAAGTCAAGACATTTGCAAGAAAAGACTACTGCTGCCCACTGGATTCTCCATTTCGGATGAAGTGACTTGCAGCTGAGTACCAGATGATTTACGGCCAGAATACGGCTACCGTCGTGACTGTTACCAAAGGTTCACTAAAAACATTGATTGACTGGAATCATCTTCAGAATCACAAACAATACCTCTAGAGCAAAGACAGTCGGGGCGTTCTTCTGGCTCAATGGAAACAATTATCTTCAAACCAGACAGCATATTTTGTATAAAAAAAATTAAAAAAAAGAGGGGTGAAAGCAAAAAAAATCACAGAACGCTTGGACAACTGAACCTGAACCTACATCCAAGTTTGAACGTGAAGGATGGACCACAGTTCTTGAATTTGCTGAGCACAAGAAGACGAGAAACTATTGTGCAGAATCAGAGGATTTGACCTGTTTGCCTGTGAAGCACAGTATCACTCTTCCTGTCGTAAAAAAAATATGTCAGAGATCCTGCAGCATGGTAGAGTAAAGACGGTGCGTCAAAGAGAGATCAGAAAAAAAACCTGGAAAAGACACATCAGACAGCATTTGACAGAGTCTGTTTAAGAATTGGAAGAGAGAGGTGCTTCAGCAGCAGAAGATTTTGAGACTGTCAGACCTGTGTGATACATATACCTCTGCCTTGAACGAGACAGACCACCCAAATACACATTATAGGGCTGAAAAGCTAAGGCGGAAGTTGGAGAAGAGTGAGATATGCGGGCACAGATTGTCATTTGCTTCACACCACAGAAAGGTGGGGAGTTTCAGTCTTTGCTTGTGTACAGTTCAGAAATGAAAACTGACAGAGCTGTCATTCTAGCGTACGAGCTTGGCTAAACCGACATGCTGAAAGGTGTTGCCCTGTATCTATGGACAGTAATAACAGAGGCCTTCGAGAAATCAGAAAGTTTGCCATGGACACCAATTTATATGGCAACGTGATATCCTACCACACGATCTTCAGAGATTTCTTAACTATCTCTTGGCTGGCCAAACACAAGACCACACTTCAAAAGTACAAAGACCCGTTACTTTACCTGGCCAGGACATCCTCAGAGTCGTCACAAACGGTCACTGGAAGCTGCCAAAAGACATTCTTTTGTGCATGATATTGCGACATACATTCAGAAGTGAGCAGCTCCTGACCATAATGAACAGGTTTGGACATTGTGATACTTACCAGTTCGCACTTGAACGAGAAACTGCAGTTGCAAAAGCTATGAATGAATGTTCAAGTGTTTTGACTTCTCAAATTCTTCTGCACCCATCAGCACCATCTGCGTTTCATTCTGAGTTTGATAACTTCGACATCTTCCTGAGCACACCAGAAGGGCAGGCGTCAGTCCACATGGACTCATGGCATCATGCTTCAAGAAGTCACAGACGAGGAGCATGGAGGAGCTCAACTGCAGCTGGCTTCAGTGTCAAGGACAAGAGAGCAGACTCTTCAGATCTCACAGAAAGAACTCCCAGAGTGCTACATGACTTCAAGGAAGAACCCAAACTATCCATGCTTTTAGACAGCCATCATTGGTGGAAAAGAAGCAATCGAGAAGGCCGAAAAAACTCATTTTCTCTGGCTCGTATGCAGACTTCAGAGTGCTCTCAGAGCAGGCCAGGATGTGCCTGGTTGGGCAGGATTCATCTCCTTGCCAGACGACATACCCCAATGAAAGACCACCATTGGCTACTATCCTGTCATCAATCAACCAATCATAGACTACGAGACTGTTGAGGAGTGCCTTAGACAAGCGGAAGAAGCCAGCCATGAGGTGGGACAACAGTATGCCGTCACAACTTTTGACCTTGGGGTCTGTATGAAGGCTTATCCTTTGACTTGGAACCAGCCTCAGAAGTACCAGCAGCACATCATCCGATGGGCACCTTTCACATTGTGTGTGCCTGTCTTAAGATGATTTGGAAAAAAATGGACGGTTCAGGGCTTTCAGAGATTATGCAAGAAGCAGGACTGATCTCTTCAGGTTCTGTGAATGGAGGTATGACTGGAAAGAACTACGCCAGAGCCATGCATTGCCACAGAGTTGTGCTTGAGTGCATGGAGCAGTTGATGATGAAGAAATTTCAGGAACTTAAAGGTGACGCTAATGCCTTCCCCACCTGGCCAGAGGAGACAGATGACCTGCTCGTTTCTGCCAGAGCTTCTTTAACCCAATCTTCTGTACAGCAGCTGCTGGAAGACCATGACATGAAAGAGTTCCTGTCAACGTATGCCAAACACAGAGAAGAGATGCGGCTAGGCCAGGACGGGAAGACAGCCCAGCTGTGCATCTCTTACATCGACCACATCTGGTTTATTCCTGTCTCTGTTGCATGCCGTCAAAGTCAATGACTATCAGCTCTATGCACAAACGCTGTTGATTATGCCTGACCTGTTTCTCAGCTTTGGGGGCAAGAAATATATGTACGATTCTTAACATTTTGGGGCATTTTCCTTGCAAACATTGAGATCACACGTCCTGGGGCAACAGACCTCTTGCAACATGACGCCTTCAGTGTAGCTAGATCTCTCATCCCAGGCAACAGATGCGCCGTGGATAAAACTACGGAGGAGACGTTCCAAAAATATACCAAGAGTCGTGGTGGGACAGCTGCTGGTGTTATAGGCCTCACGAACAACTATGAAGTCTACCAGCGCTGGGTCAGAACAACTAATCAGCGGATAAAGTATGCACAGACAACTCTTGATCTGGCTGACATGTCATAGCCCAGTGACTTAGGGGATCACCATTGTGACCCTAGACCTTCAGCAATCATCTATAGTGAGGCCAGCGTACAGCGCGCAATGAAAGCTGTTAAGAGTTTTACGAAACCTTCCCAGCTGAGCCCAGCAAACTGGTGATGCTGGCCTCTGGTGCCACGGTACCAGCTGATAAAGAGAAAGACATTTTGCAAGCAGGAGACGCTGGGAAGACACAGAAGGAAACATTCGTTGCTGAAAGACTGAAAGCAGAGAGAAGAGTTTCTTTGACCCCATCAAGCAACTCAAGATAAAGACAGTGTCAAAGGCTTCAAAGAAGGTCAAGCTGAGGTCAACAGACAACAAAGTAACTGAATTCAAGCAACAGGGCAACATGGCCTTCCAGCTGCTTGTGAAGTCACAGGAAGGGAAGCTTGGTCGTGATTTGAAAGAGCTGATGAGCTTTCAGCTCACACCAGTCCCTTACAGCTTGGCAACAGCCGAGAACTTCATGACCAAGACGGACAAAAGCACTAGTTTCCTGGTTGACCAAGGGTATAGAAAATGCTGACTTACCCCCTGATGCGGAAACCATGACAGTTATCGATGAAATGCCATCTTTCACTCCATGACACAAGTACCAACAGCTTTCCGTCAGATCTGTGTCAAAGTGTTTGATGTGATGCCCAAAACATTGTATTTAGTACAAACATGTACAGAGAGGGATCAATAAAGGCAATGGAGCGAAAAGGACGAGGCACAGGTGACAAAGTCATCTTGTCTGGAGACTTCACAAACAGACCAGGAGACTGGGCAGCATTCCTGTTCCACGACGAGGATGTCACAATTTGTGAAGCTTCTCCTACAGATCTGGAGCAGAGACTGCCAAGCAACGCAGCTGAACGTTATTCTCGTGCGTGGGGGAAAAGCCTACAAGCTGACATCAGCCAACGGTGCACAGACAGATAGAGAAGTACTAAATGACATGACTTCACCACAAGAGGAAACGGACTCAAAGGTCATCCTCTACTGCAACTTTGGAAAGCAGAAGCGCTATCGGTTCATCAGAGTGAAAAGTCCAGACACTGATGTTTTCTTCATCTTCCTTCATTATGCCCTGCAGTTGAAAGATGCTACCATTCTCTTTGACACAGGCAAGGGCAACAAGAAACGACTCCTCAGTGTCACAGCCTTTGCAGAGGAGCTCACGCAACAGCATTGTTCCGCACTCCTGGCACTGCATGCCTATAGTGGATGTGACTCGACAAGCGCCTTCAAAGGCAAAGGAAAGGTGAAGCCATTTAAAACCATTCAGCAAAAGCCTAAATTTGTTGCTACCTTTGCTAGGGTCGGTGAATCCAGGGAGAAGTCTGAAGACCTGCTAGACGACCTGGAGGAGTTCACGTGTTACATCTATGACAGACAACGGTTCCAGCACGTGCATGAGTTGCGTTTCCACATGCTGAAGGAAAAGTGTGAAGATGACGTTATAAGTACAAGCCTCAGCATTGATCTGTCCACACTCCCACCATGCCATAGAAGTCTAAAACAACATACAAAGAGGGCAACCTACCAGGCGGCTATCCGGAAACGAGCTCATGAGCCTATTCCAGATGTGACAAGACCAGCTGAAGGCCATGGATGGGTGTTCAGTAATGGAATGCTTGAACCTTTGTGGTCTGATGAAAATGAAGAACCAGTCCCCCCTCAGTCAGTCATCGATGATCTTCTTGATGACAATCCTGAGATAGATTACAATCCTGATACAGATGATGTGGACGAAGATACTTTGTTGCAAGATGGCCTGAATGATTCTCTGGACTCTGAGGTCAGCACTACTGACGAGTTTTGAGTTTAGTGGATGTTGAATTGTTCCCATACTCCTCAATACACATATATATGCATTGATATTGTCTTGTTAAATGGCTGAAATGAATGAGGAAGAGAGCTTTCATGTAGAAAGATTTGTTGAAGCAACAATGTAATCAAAGACTCCTGAATCAGTGTTACTTGTGATGTTATCATACGAATGCCTGTTGTAGGCAGTTAGTAACCAGCATTTCTACACGAGTAAATTTCGTGTTGTTTTTATGTTGAAACGCAGCAGACCAATCACTAAGAAAGTATATGGAACACATCTAATGAACGTTACAAAATTCTTTACTCATTTCTTGGTTCGTATATTTATGACGTTTTTCCAATAGAAATCTTTTGTTTTTTTCATGTCAAAAGATTGATGATAAATTTAAGGATCGCTTTTCTACAATTCTGATTGTTTGTCATCAGTTGAAGCAACTTGAAGTATGTAAGAACACATTCTAGGAGCCAGAAGTAAGTACTTTCTGTCGTTTTCATCAAAATCGCACATTTAGGGGGTATAGGAGATATATTTGAATTCGTGCCTATAAAAACGGGACTAGGAGGCTCTAGTCGGTCCTTAATGAACCAAAGGCATTGTTGTGTATGAAAACAACCCACCAAAAGTCCTGCTTTCTATTTTTTTTTCAATGTGTCACAGATGACATACAGTCTATATTGTGAAAATGACGGTTTCAGTAGATAGCGCATCCCTGAAGCCAAGATATACTATATTGGACTACACAAAAGACTTTTTTAAGATGGTAAGTCATTGATTTAGTTACGAAAAAATCAGAAACAGGTTTCCTGATCATTCACATGAGCTACATTTGACTTGAAAATTGATTATTGTAGTCAGCATACAAGGGGGCATCCTGAAATTAAGGGCCATAATTCATTGTCCAAATGAGTTATTTTCTTGGGAACAACCAGAAACGTGTTCAGTGGTCCCTACAGTACATTGTGGATCTGCTTAGGTTAAGTCCTGGGGGCGGGGGGTGGAGTACATGGTGACCAGGGTCTGCTTGCAACTAAAAATAAACTGATTTGAGAATACAATTAAATTTGTTTAGTATGGAGATGATTGGACTAGATCATGTAAACAAGGATTACGTCGCTCTGTCCTTCCGCATTCCTCCCATTCAAGCATGTAATTCATACAGGCTATTACCTCTTCTGTCAGTTAAGGAAATTATTCTAGTATTCTGTATATATTTCCTAAGCCACTTGTGTTTACAGCAAAAACAGGTCTTATTAATGAATATGAATATTCGAATTTGCATTTCTATGTATAGTTATGCACCTTTATCGCATGACGTTTTTGACAGCACAGACCCGATCGTGCGGGTCGCCCAAGACCCACACATGTTGAAGAGGCTTTTCCATGCTAATCCCTACTCAGATGACCCGGGTCTTGTAAGACCCACATCTGATAAAGAGCGGTTCAGCAGCTTATTCCTCATCCGATGGGGCGGGTCATGTGCGGCCCATTAAAATGTATGGATCCTGGGGGAACCGCGACTAATTACGCTAATGATTAACTGCGCCCATGCATGAAATTTCTGTGTTCAATGGCTATTAAAGTCGTTGACAAACTCATTCGATTTCGTGACCATAGCTCTCTCCGTTCATATACTGTGATGTTTTTATTAAGTCACTGGGTCATGGAAGACCCAGGTAGCACGGTAAAAAGGTTAACCTGGCCTCGTCATCCAAAGTCTGTGTACTGCTGGTCTGCCCGGAAAAGGGGCACCGTGGAGCCTCTGACCGACCACAAGGTGGGTGACTCAACTGCATGGTAGAGTGGAGGTTGGTTTGACGTGCAATGGGGCTCATCTCCAGCTCCTTTTCTGCCCCTTTCTTAATTGTCTCTGCTCTCTCTCCCGCTCAGCTTTCAACTTCACTCTCCCAGTTCATTCTCACAGACGCACACTCGCTTTCAAAAAGGATCAAAATGCATTAACAGTCTGAATGGGTCAACTCTAATCATCCAAACAATGTCAGTCACATACGCGACAAAAGAAGTTAAGGATTGTGCAACATAACCATAACGTGGATCTTGTAAGAGACGTAATCTTCCACTAGTTAGCTAACCAATAATGATTATGCTGAACAACTACAAGGTAGTCAAAATGTTGTTAAACGATTTCTTCTCAGACAACTACATATACATTTATTATGGCAAAAAGTGAGAATATTTGGGGTGGGATAGGGATAGAAACTGGGGATGAGGCGGAGGGGGAAGGAGGTGTCATGTAAGTATTTACCCCTTCATTCGCAGCACATGGGGACCCTTACATTCTGTGCTGGAAACAGAAGTCTGTTCTGTCTGTTTATCGTCTATTCTCAAATACTGAGTGAGACTCGGAATTCAGATGGAACCTCGATGTCAGACCCTTTTCGGTATCAACTGGAGATGTACTGCCTTTATTCTCACCTCTACACACAATGAAAACATACAAATGTCAAGGGCATCCCACAGCAGTTTCTAAAGGTCAACAGAGTGAATGGGAAGAAAGTACCATAAGGAAATAAGCTGAAAAAATAGTGAATATTAAAGGAATTTTACGCAAGGCTTGAAGGTACAAAATGGATGCAGGGACCCAAAAATGTGATGGACATCTCAGGGTGACATGAGTATGATCTTCCTATGTATCTATGCATCTATTTATCTATCTATCTATATATCTATCTATCTATCTATCTATCTATCTATCCATCCATCTATCTATCTATCTATCATCTATCTATCTATCTATTGGTCTGCCTATCTATCTCTATCTCTCTATTTATCTATCTATTTATCTATGTCTCTTTTTACCAATCTATCTATTATCTGTCTGTCTGTATGTCTACCTATTCATCTATCTATCCATCAGTCTATCTATCTATCTGTCTGTGTATCTATCTGTCTATTCGTCTGTCTATCTATCTATCTATCTATCTATCTATCTATCTATCCATCCATCCATCCATGTCTGTCTGTCTGTCTATCTATCTATGCATCTATTAGGAATGTTGTTCATGTATACGTTTACTTTTTCAGGAAACAAAAGACCACGGCGCCTTCGACAAGTATTTTTGCATTCACTTTTCAGATGGAAAAAGAGCGGTACTGTAATTCTTTGGCAGGAACACCGATCCCCAGTGTCGTGTTTTGGTACCAAAGAAACACACATTTAATCGCACCACCATGTACGACGCACTTACAGATTTCTATGGATTTAACGGTAAAATGGAGCACACACAAACACGTTTAAGTACTTTGAACCCCTTTGTACAAAACAACATCTACCTTTATTGTTGAATACAGTGCACACAACCGGAACGCGCTCAATTCTTCTCATCATCTCATCAGCTGTGACAGGCTCAAATGTCAATGTCAATGACATCCAAACTAATTCTACGGTGTGGACTTTGCAATAAATCACACGAGTTTCAATCTGTCAAACACGCCAGTATATCAACGAACATTTCCATGGTTTATGTGTTTCACCTACACACACACACACACACACACACACACACACACACACACACACACACACACACACACACACGCACGCACGCACGCACACACACACACACACACACACACACACACACACACACACACACACACACACACACACACACACACACACACACACACACACACACACACACACACACACACACACACACACACACACACGCACGCACGCACGCACGCACGCACACACACACACACACACACACACACACACACGCATGATCTCTCTCTCTCTCTCTCTCTCTCTCTCTCTCTCTCTCTCTCTCTCTCTCTCTCTCTCTCTCTCTGTGTGTGTGTGTGTGTGTGTGTGTGTGTGTGTGTGTGTGTGTGTGTGTGTGTGTGTGTGTGTGTGTGTGTGTGTGTGTGTGTGTGTGTGTGTGTGCGTGCGTGCGTGCGTGCGTGTGTGTGTGTGTGTGTGTGTGTGTGTGTGTGTGTGTGTGTGTGTGCGCGCGTGCGTGTGTTTGTGTGAGTGTGCGTGCGTGCGTGTGTGTAGGTGAAACACATAAACCATGGAAATGTTCGTTGATATACTGGCGTGTTTTGACAGATTTTACTATCATTTTGGCAGAGTTTGTTTAGCAGCCTCCAATCTTTGACAAAAAGTACACTGTGAACTGCGAAGAATGGTAAAGAGACCATATGATAGAACTGAACTTTCAAGCTGAGTGTTACTGGCATATTTGCAAAATGGACAGCCATATTCCAGAATTACAGTGGACAGAGAGGGAGATCACAACATGAAAAGAACAAGCCTTAGCCCACAGCCCTGTGAGAATCATAAAGGAGAGGTCAAGGTGTGTACAAGTCCTTCACAGGAGCAGAGCCAGCAGGAGACTTGGGGCCTTTTGTGACGAGCCAGTAGATTGTATGGCCGTCTGTGAGTGGGAGTACTTAATGTTCAACAGAAAGTGTTCTGATTTTTCTAAAGTCGTAGTGCCCGTGTTTTCCAAAGTAAAATTTAAAATCCCCGATAAATATTGCAAGCTGGCATTTACACAAATCCTGCACAACAGGAAAGTCCTGAGTTTTTACTTATCTTCCTTGAGATGGTTTGCTTTATCAGGAGGGGGATGGCTCAGACATGCAATGCATAGTGAGGCTTTCTGAAGTGACAGACGAGCTTTGACTGACTCGAATTATCTCAAATTTGAAATGTCTTTGAAGAAGAGGAGAGGTTTTAGTCCTTTACAGAATATGACATGGATACAACAACCAGTACCTGCAATTCAATGGAATGACTCAGTCGTGTCAGAAACTGACATCATCTCAACGGCCTTTTTTTTCGTCGCCAATCTCAGACAGCCAGAACTCTGAAAAATTGTCTGCGCACCCATCATTGCGCGATTTCAACAATCTTCTGTCTTGGCTCTAGTGAAAACCAAAGAACGTCACATTTGTCAGCTGCTACCAGTCAACTGGGATTTCAACGATCCTTTCTGTCTTGGAACAGACTGACGCTGCACAAAGTGACATCATTCTAATGTAGCTGACGGATGATCAAGGTAGGGAGGTGGAACCGACATAAATGAAGAGGGGTGAGATGACAGACGATCTCCAGTCTCCATAGGGATGGCATATGGTAAAGGGAAGGTAAAAACTGGCCGGAGGATTTAGATTGATGATGCTGAGGTCATTTCTGGCAATGAGCAGGCAGGCTACATGTATTGAATCATATGCAGCGGACTATCAAAGTCTCGCTTCATCAGCAGAGAATTTCATTTATCCACCAGATTTAAATCATGTGTGGTGTAGTAGTCGAAACCTAACGGATGTGGTGTAGTGTATATGGACTAGTCCGCACGTAGAGTCGCCTCCTTGATGAAACTGAAACTTCAGCAGCAAGGAAAAAGCAGCATTTTGCCGTGACTTTTGGAACCAGGAACTAGAATGTTGGTCTTTCTAAGAGCCATACAAAACAAGTTGGAATAAGCGTCGGAGTGGACAGGGGAGGTTGACTGCAAGGTACTAGTGAACAATTTAGAACGTCACATTTGTCAGCTGTGTACCAAAATCGCTCCTTTTAGTGCCTGAGGGAGTGACGCCGACTCATAAAAACCAGCTATGACCTGAATAGCCGTGTAGCATTTTGATAAGCACATTGGAATAGGGCACGCGCAGTCAGTAAGATGTGTTAGTCGTGCCTCAGCTGCTCTTTCTCATGTGTTAAAGTCCATACTAATGTATGCCCAGACTGTGTTTTTTTGTTTGTTTGTTTGTTTAATTTTCTATATATTTGAACGTGAAGATGAATACCTAAAGTGTATATTGTGACTTTTCGCTTCTGTGAGCATCCGTTGGCTATTTGACATCAGTTTTGCATGGAAACTCTAGACTGGCCTGTGCTGGTAATGGCACTCAGTGCATCTTGGTGCGTATTTTCATCCTGATGTTAGAGTGGTAAAGCTAGAGTTGATATTTTGAGCTACTTTTTGTGCTATAGTACTTCTACAAAATGAGTTTTCTTTTATGTTATTTTGCTCTTATTCTGTATGTGTGATTAGCACGAATGTGCACTTGATGTGTATCTTGACAGACTTACTGGATGCTTCAGTTATTCCTTATACACAACGTATTTCTAATGATGGTGCTTGCACATAATTTCAAAGATCATGAAAGACATGACGGTTTCTTGTGTTTTCTACATTGTCAGACAAGATAGATAGATAGATAGATAGATAGATAGATAGATAGATAGATAGATAGATAGATAGATAGATAGGGAGAGAGAGAGACAGAGAGAGAGAGAGAGAGAGAGGGATACGGATATGGATGTTTTATTCATATAGGCCCTAGTCCATAATGAAGGGGGTAATGTGAACAAATCTTTTCGAAAAAAAAAAGAACAGAACAACAAATCAATCAAATATCTATCAAAGTACAACAGGTAATCGACTAACTTGATATCAAACAGTACACAAAAAACTTATTCTTAACTGCAAACTATATTTCTAATCCTAAATGCCTTGTGCAAGAAAACAGGAAAGCGTTTTATGTTGGCTTTGTTTGTGGATGCCATGAATAATGAAAACCGAAATAAGAAAGGATGCTTAAAATATTTTTGATCAATTAATTGACTCCTCAGATCATTCAAAAATAGACATCAGAACACAAAGTGAACCTCGTTTTCTTCAACACTTTTACACAACGGACAGAGAACATCAAATTTGCTATGCTTCGTGTAACGATAATAATGATTGTCCATTTGTTTCATAGATATGATGGAACACAATGCATACGTCTGAACTGTCTATAAAAAGCAAAACGTTCGCTTTCTTGAACATGACATGACCATTCTGGCCATCTGCAATCGATTAGTCTATTCCCAAATATCCGAAGGAAATCGTTCATATCTCCGACACCTTTTTGTAACCATACGAAATCAAAACCAAATTCATATAATTCAACCCTCACATTGAAACCCAGTTTATTCTTCCTCTCGCATCCAACTCATATAACATATTGTATGCTTTCCTTGGCAACCTTGAGATTTCCATTTGTGTTATTTTTGACCAATAATATATACACTTGGTAGCAGAATTCAAATATATTGGATATCTGTTATTTCACCGTAAATTAAATCGTTAGGTGTTTGCATGCTCATTCGTGAAAACTTCTTCAGCGCAAATAAATGAACATTTTCACAATAAGCAGCAGAATCATACGGGCCCCTAAGTTCAGTTCCATATAGTGTGATAGGCTGTATCTGAGAGTCAAACAATTTCATAAATAGTTTCAAAGATGTGTTTTCTAATTTTGAAAGCTCTTGCATTATGGAGAGTAATACATGCTTGGCTCTACTTGCTAGGTCTGTATATGCAAAAGTGAAGCTTAACTGTGTTGAAAAATATATTCCAAAATATTTATTTATGTTAACTTACAGGCATCACCACTCCATTGTAAGTCCACTTTTCTCTAATTCTACATACTCACCTTTTCTAAACACGATAATGTTGCTTTTTTAACACGTTGACTTTTAATTGAAGTGAAGTTGCAGATCGGAACAAATTATTTAGTTGAGTTTGCAAGCCTATAACGGTTTCAGACATCAACACGACATCATCAGCCAAAAGAAGTATAAACAACTCTAGAATGTCTCAGGTAAACTGTGCACCATGTTTTCCACTTTTAACAACTTCTAAAGTCAACTCGTTAATGAAAAGAGAGAACAAACCAGTACTACATATATCCCCTTGTTTTACACCTGAGGTACATTGAATATAATCAGTCATGTTACCCCCACACCGGACTTTAGCGTTTACAAAGAAATACATGCGTATTATGCACTCGAGCAGCTGAACTTGAACGCCAGCTTTTAATAGAATAGGCCAGAGAAGAGTTCTATTCACTGAATCAAATGCCTTTTCAAAGTCTATAAAAGCAACATATAACTTAAGATTTAAAGAAAACTGATTTTGCACAAAGGCCACCAGTTATACCATCTGGCCAAGCAGCTTTACGGTTTTTAACTTTCTTAATGCAATTACCACCTCCTCGTTTGAAATTGGACGGTTAAATAATCATTTTCCCCTTCATCTTGATTGCAATTGAGTTCACTATTAGGCTCTAAATCTTAAGTTAGAAGTGCCGTAAAAATGTTCATACCAGGTTTCCATACTAATTCTGTTCGCTGGTTGTCTTCTTTTTAATGAAACCCAATGTACGTTCTTCCAAAATTCTTTCTGATTCTCTACAGATGTGATTAGTTCTGTCAATAAAGCGTTGTTAAATTGCTTCCGCTTTATCCGTTGCAAATGTTTATACTCTTCTTCTCGCCCTACAGTAAATATCAATCTTCGTCGTCATGTGTACATTCAAATTTCTTAAAGTAAATTGCGAACATTTCTTTTAATTTTATGACATTCAGTATCAAACCAGTCTTTGGACTTCAAATCATAATTAATTCTTGTTTCTTTTTTCATACACTCTGCAGCATCTTTAATACATGAATTGAAAACATTCAAGGCTTCATGTATATTGACATCAATGAGACCGACTGCGCAGTAAATTTTCTCACTGATCCGCTGTGAAACAATGTTATTTATGAAACACATCAGCATAATCTTAATTCCAATTTTTCCAAGGTTAAACTGTTGACAGAAGAACTTGTCTCTGACAAGACATTGTAACTACAAAAACTCAAATGAAGTTCCACAGACATATGACCGGAGTCAAATCTCCCAGACACTCGTAACTCGCATGAATCACACAATGCATACAATTCACATGACATAACAAAGTAATCATTCACGCTGCTTCCGGTGTCTGATATGTACGTGTAGCAACCTTTTCGGTCGCAGTAACACATATCGTTGAGAATGCACAAATCAAATGCGGTACATATATTCAACATCTGCTCACCGTGATTATTCAGTACAGAGTCTTTTGAAAATCGGTTGACACTTATGGATGACTTGTATGTTGAAAAATCAAAATATGGAAACTCCTTGACAATGGTGTGAGACATTACCTGTTCGACTGTTTAAATCCCCGCACAACAACTATATATTTAGTTGTGCGGGGATTTAAACAGTCGAACAGGTAATGTCTCACACCATTGTCAAGGAGTTTCCATATTTTGATTATATATATATATATATATCTGTTAAAGTAGTATGGTAAAAGGAAGTTTTAAAATCATCAACAGATCTGTTTCGAGCGCTGGCTCTCCTCAGGATATATATATATAGTTATATAGTTATATATACATCTTCAACGACTAATGGACAAATAATCTTCCAACAATGCAATGGCATTCTCGGAATCAAAACATGCATAATAAGGAGAACCTTCTGGGGTATGTACGAATATACATACGTTATATCTTTGTCTATACCAAACAATTTTTTACTGGTGATTAATGCACCAAACATATCAGATTTCATTTCAATCTCTCTGACATGTGACACAAATATATATTAACGAGACACCAGATTCCACCTGATCTCCCTTCAGCTGTTAATTTTGTTGCTGGTAAAGAAAACATTTTAAATCCAGAAAATTTAGGAGATTTAAGTTCATCAATAAACGTTTCAACTAAACAAATAAAATCAAACGGCTGAAGAAATGAAACAAAATCATTGTTTTGTAATTTTGAAAGCAGTCCATCAACCTTCCAAAGAAGTAAAGATAATCATCTAGTTTTGTTACTTTTGCTGCTAACTACATTTTCCCAGCGCCTGTGTTCACTAAATTTATGTACGGAACTTGACACACATTCCAAAGTTGAAACGTACCAAGAGTTCTCGTCAGCCGATTCAACACACTCGCTGTTATCCACTTTCAAATCCCGTGCATGCTCAGTTTTCATTCTGGGTCACACTGGGCGATGACACCGTGTCTCTTTCAGGATCGTTCCGTCACAAACAAAAACGTCTTCAACAAATTGAGCTGGCCGGTTTCCTATTTGAAGTCTACGAGTCTATCACGAGCGTTAACAGAGAACTTTTTGTCGTCAATCAATAAATAACTGAACACAATCGTGGCTCCTTTCCCCTCCTGCCTTGCCCTTTTCAAATGCGAAGTCAGCCTTCGTCAGATATCCCTGACCCCTTTTGAAAAGTCATCCCATATGTACACCACAGAGTCTGCAAGTTTGTCTTCAGCTTTAAGAATGTTCACCTTCTGTTTATAAAAGGCGCAGCGGGCTATCACTGGGGAGTCAGGTTGGGAACTGAGCCGGTGGACACGGTCGAACTCCATGTCATCCGTCAGGTCCAGCTTGTCCGTCAGCAAATCCCGCACTAGGCCCTCACAGTCTGCATTGGTCTCCCCATCCCTCCTGGTAGTCCATAGAAGATCACGTTGTTCCACGTGGAATGGCCCTCCAGATCATCCCATCCATTTCTCGCAGTCGTCCAGTTTCTGACGTAGGTCGTTGTTGGTCTTCTGCAGCTCCCCATTTTCTCTTCTTAACTCTGTCACCTCCTCCTTCAGTTCCCTCAGCTCAGAGTGAAGAGTTGCATGGTCCTCCGAAGACTATGGATTTCCTGCTTCACTGCGTCCAGCTTAGTGTCCATATGGTCACTTCTCATGTTCAAGGTGGCCATGAGATCATGAAGTGTAGGTTCTGTGGGACAGATGAAGGCCCAAAAGTGTGAGAGTCCATTGATCTTTCCAGACTGACTCTCCGTAAGGAAATTCCACCACGAAGTCGTGTCTGTCGCGTGGAGTCCCTGCTGGGAGGATGTTCACCCATTAGTCTTGATGAAAAAATAGAAATGCAGGAAGATCTATTTCTGTGTGTCAGTTTCCAATGGTTCAAAAGAGTATGGATTTACACAGAACCCAAGCATTACAATGAAGTTTTCTAATGCCATGTTGAAGAAGAAGATGGTAATTAATTAGAAAGAGTTAGCAAAGGGGCACTAGCAAATCTTGATAAGCATAGAGAATTGGATCATGACTGCTTTGTTCACACCTGACAGTCACTTCCAATAGAAGGCTACGCCATTTGCACTTTGTACTTCTGGGGCTGTGTTCACCCAAATGATGAGAAAGTTGTTGCAGTCACTCCAATGTGAGAAAGTACACAAACACAAAGTCATATACGACTTCCTTGTATTGTCCATGGGAAAAACAAAAAAAAAATTGCTTGGTATGGCCGTGGAAGAAGTCAATTATCCCTGCTAAAACAATCTCCAGGGAATTGTTGGAGCAGGAAAGAGGGCGGGCAGGAAGACAGAATAAAAATGGTCGACAGACCACATCGCAGAATGGACAAGAAAACAATTGAAGTGAACCAGGCCTTGGTACACAGCTGACAGAATTGGAGGAGCTGGTAAAATGTTCTTCATTATGGTGTCCAATGATTTCTCACAGAGTTAAGGAAGAAGAAGAGGATAAAGGAGAAAAAAGAGTATCAGGACAAAGTGACATTTATACTGAACACTATTGGATATGCTAATGGATTGTTTTATATCCATATGAAAGTTGAATAAGAAGGAACAGCAAGTATGCTGTTTGAAGGAGGGAAATTCCACAAACGCACATCTAGTTCAAATAATTGTGGAAAGGAATCCTCTCAGAGTTACAAAATCAGGTCTTAAGTCTATGTGTTACTTTCTAGATTATTCATTCTGAAGCCAAATATATAAGTAAACAAATTCAAAAGAGGCTGTGGGAGGGAGAAGATACAATGCTAAATCGCATGAACTATACAACTGAAAGCTCATTAAGAAGTGATGCATATCTTCCTGACTGTTAACATTTTCAAACAGAAAATATAACTTTATGTTGGATACTAAAGTGACGAAATTAGAGAAACATTATGTGCAAAACAAAGAAAAGGATGGAACAAGTATCCATGCCAAGACCGCATAACAATTAGATTCATTCAAAGTAAACTGGATATGACATTTTTTATTGGATATGACAAAGTTATTCACCATTACGTCAAATTAAAGCCAAATTTATAGTGTCCGGATATAGATGAAAAAATTACTATGGACGTATTTGATTGACAAAAAGTAACTACTCTTGGAAATACGTCGTGTCAGACTGCATTATATTCTTCCAAAAACCTGAGCGAAAGACTACATGAATTACTTGCCAAAGCCATGTTTTTCAAAGAAGCATTCAAATATATTCATAGATCGTTTATGAAAATAGACAGATAAGATCACTCGAGTCTGCAAAGCTGAATGCATAAAGTGTAGTAAATTTTACAATAAATTCATATTTGTGATTTTTATTTATGTGTGAACCAGCCGTAAAAACCTAGTTAACATTACATAAAAAATAAAAGGATTAAATCTAGTATCTATACAAGTCACACATTGCAACTGGTAATTAGAGAATAGAACAATTGTCGAGCAAATTTAGCATTTTACTGCAACGTTTAAGTACATATAGAGTAGACCTTTAATCTATCAGTGGCTGATTTGCTGGGGTCTGTTAACGTTGGATAAAATTGTATGAGTGTTCTGACAGAAATGGTGGAGCGTTTGGAACAAAGGTGGGTGTATGGTATGTTTTTTTAAGAATCTTTCAAACTGAAACAAACAAATAAGCAAACAGAGAAAAAAGCAAACCAAAGAAATGAATATTCGAACCACAAAATGGAATAAGTAATGGTATACATGCCCAGAAAAGGTTAGCAAAAAAAAAAGACAGAAAGTGGAGGAAGGCTTTAGGATGGGGGGTGTACACAAATTTAGACAGAAAATTACTGATTCTTCCATTTTCAATTTCTAGTTATTTGATATTTTGCGCTTTTTTTTTATGTGTTCTTTTATTGCAAATTTCCTCCTCTGTATATACTTTGCTCATTCAAAGTCAAAGAACACTAAGTGTTATCATAAATCCTACCCATTATCAGATTTTGAGCTAGTTATGACGTCGTCATCTTCTGGATATGTGACACATGAAGGACGCTTAAATTTGCTCCTTGGAAGTTTGGTGGACTTAAATGTAACTGTGTGCCACTACAAAACAATGTTGCAGTAAGCTTCAAAGATACGATGCGACCAACCGTCAACGTCATTTTATCTCGATGGTTCATAAACGATTCAACAGGCCATTTCAGGCTGTCAAAATCCATTGTCTGGGAAAGGGACACTGATTTTACATCTGACTGTATGCATGTCTTCTCTGCCAGAAAAATATCTATGACTATATCAAAAGAATATTTTTCTGAAAGTGATGCCTACTATTTTCAACTGTTCTTCTCATTCTTTCCTGTGGATAAAACACCCCAAGAGCTGGCCAATGGTTTGTGGAACTGTTCTGTGCACCACTATGCCAGTTTCCATCACCATGTGGACTGTAACCACCATGTAGAATGTGAAGATGGGCGGGATGAAACGGAACACTGCCCTTTCAGCAGTCCTCAGTGTCAGGGTTTGGTGGCATTTGAAAACAGCTGTTACAAATTTGTGAAGGGTGTTAATCCACCTGCTGGCGATAACACAGATCTGAATGCAATAGGAAACTCATACTGTAATTCACATGGGGGCAAGTTACACTTCCCAAAGTGTGTTGATGACTGGTTTCATTCTCTTGCAAAGAAAATGAACATGCAAATACATACATCAAGGTTACAAAGGCTGTTAGTTGGCATTTACTCTAACGATCTCTCTTTACCAACTATGTATAGACATGAGGTAATGGATGGTAATTCTGCACTGTTTCATTGTTTCGATATTTTTTCCTGTGTCGACAGTATGTTTGAGGATTATAGTGCTCAGTCATCTTTCCAATTAATCATACACACAGGATTGAAACAATGTTACATTACATTAGGTTATATTGAAAACGAACTGGGTACTATCCTCTGTAGTTCAGATAAGCAGAGCTGGCATTCCAATGGGTTAGTGTGTGAATTCAGGCCAAACCAGACAGAGCAGCCCTCTTATAATTCAGTGGTGTTCTCTTTAAGGAATATTACCACTTGGCAGCAAACAATCATAAGGTGTCTAAGTGGTCACCTGACACATTCATTCCTACTGTGTGGTACTAACCAATATAAAGTGTGTGCAGAAGAACTCATACAATGCAGTTTTTCAGGTCAAATAGAGCACATGAATAGAAGTTTCTTAACGGATTTCCTCATTGATTATCACCATTATTTGGCTGCAGTGATGAGGTCACACTACTATCGTACACACACTGATATGTGACTTTATACCTGACTGTGAAGACGACAGTGACGAGACAGTGTGCATGAATCCGGTTTGTTTTTAACACATTTACATGCACAAATGGTCAGTGTCTGCGCTATAGTTATGTGTGTGATCAAATACCACAATGTTGGGATGAATCAGATGAAACACCTTGTAGCAGATTCATTCTACAACACACGAGTCCAGCATATAGCCCATCCCCTGTTCTCATTGATTTCGATGGCGTGAGAGAAAGTTCACATATGTGAAAATGAATTCTACAGAACCCTGTCCTGACAGCCACTACCGTTGTCCCGGGGGAGTTCAATGACTGCCTGCCTGTCTACACACACGATGTAATGGGATCAACGACTGCCTGGACCATCAGGACGAAGAAGGATGTGACGATCTGAGGTGTCCAGGGTTTTTCAGGTGTAGAGCATCAAAGATCTGTGTGCACAGTGAGAACATGTGTGATGGCTGGTCTCACTGCCCAATGCATGATGATGAACTGTTGTGTGACGTGACCTGTCCTGTAGACTGTTTGTGTCAAGGTCACACATTCCTGTGCTCTCAGCCCTTCTCCATTGCACCTTTCCCTCACATTCGCTACTTAGATGCAACAGGATCCGGTCTGACACTATCAGATGTGAATTATCACGTTTCTCTTTTTCACCTGATCCTTGTCAAATGTTATTTAACTGTTTTGCATAACCTTGACCTGCCAAATTTAAGGGTTCTCAATCTCAGTGAGAACAAGTATCAATACATAAATGTGACATCATTAATTAATTTAAGAAATCTTCAAATATTGTCCCTGGCCAAGAACCCGTTAATTGCTCTCTGTACTGACTCGTTATCTGATATTCAGCAACGTACATTGACAAATTTAGATCTGTCACACACGTCTTTGACAATGCTAAAAACTGATATCCTCTCACCATTTCCGAGACTACAGGTACTGAGTTTAAATGTTACTTCCATTCATAGTATCAGCCCTGATGGGTTCAAATTCACACAGCAACTGACACAAACTATACATGGATGGTAGCCCTGTAAGAACATTCCCACATGATATTTTCAAAGGTCTCTCTCATCTGGAAGTCATTGTTGCAGAACACTTTAAGTTCTGTTGCGACGAAATAGTCCCTCGTGGCCTTCAATCATTATCTTGCTATGCTCCAAAAGATGAAATGTCATCATGCAAAGATTTACTGCCAGAGTGGACATACCGTGGGTTTCTGTGGCTGATCATGTGTCTGTCAGTGACTGGAAATGTCTTCTGTTTCTGTGCACGTTGCTTCACAACAGGAAAGACCTCTCAAAGTGGTTTCAGTGTGTTTATCATAAACCTTACGCTGGCTGATTTTCTGATGGGCGTTTACATAGCTATCATTGGAGCAGTTGATGAATGGGTTTCGTGGCAAGTATCTCTATTACGATGAAGTGTGGAAAAGTAGTCACACCTGCAAGCTGGCTGGGTTTCTGTCTTTGTTGTCCAGTGAGGTGTCAGCACTAATTATTTGGTTCATCACAATGGACCGTTTCATTGTTCTTCACTTTCCATTTAGCACAATTAGATTTGATAGAGACTCAGCTGCAGTAGCTTCTCTGATGGCTTGGCTCGTTGGTATTCTTTTAGCTTCGATTCCATTACTTCCAGTCACTTCACACTGGGAATTCTATGGCCAGACAGGTATCTGTATTCCACTGCCAGTTACAAGGCGTGACTTCCAAGGCAAGCTTTATTCTTTCGGTGTACTGATTATCTTTAATTTCCTTCTGTTTTTACTTGTATCTGTAGGTCAGGCCCTCATCTATTGGACAGTACAGACCAATACCTGAAAACCAACACAACAAAAACATCACAGGACATGACCATAGCTCGGCGTTTAATTTCTGTAGCAGTAACTGATTTTATGTGCTGGTTTCCTATTGGGGTATGTGGGCTGTTGGCACTGGTCAACATTCCAATACCTAGAGAGGTGAGCGTGGCCTTGAGTATTTTTGTTTTACCCTTGAACTCAGCTGTTAACCCTTTCATGTATACATTCAACACGCTGGCAGAGAAGTGGAGGAAATCCAAGGAAGTAAAGTTACTAAAATGGTTGGAATTCCATGCTGACCTGGTCAAAAGCTAGTTCGTGCAGGCTTTCACAGAACTGCACAGACCACAACATTGTATGTAATGTATTGTTGTGTTTTGCCAATACAAAGCTGCAGAATACTTTATGCATGATCATAAATCATCGTGTAGACTGGCAAACAAGTTAAAAGTGTGAAAAGTATATAGAAACAGTTACACACACACACACACACACACACACACACACACACACACACACACATGCACACACACACATACACACACACACACACACAAATATAAAACTCTCACACTCTCTCTCTCTCTCTCTCTCTCTCTCTCTCTCTCTCTCTCTCTCTCTCTCTCTCTCTCACACACACACACACACACACACACACACACACACACACACACACACACACACACACACACACGCACGCACGCACGCACGCACGCACGCATGCACGCACACACTCACACACACACACACACACACACACACACACACACACACACACACACACACACACACTGTATGAACATGTAGTCCATATGAAAACAGACAGTCGTCAAATTTTAAGCCGAAATCATAATACACTAATTAATCTACAACAAATGAAACCGACACTTTCACATGGGCATGTTGTTTACAAGACATAATACATGTTTCCAACACGCATGCACGTTTCATGATTTTATCCATCATCTGTCAGTCGTCGTCTGTCAGCTAGGATGCAATGTGGCATATGGCTCCTCTTGGCATCAGGTTCGTCCTCTGAGCAGTATATAACCTCCAGCCCTCTAAGTCAAATCTGGTGAAATGGGGAAAAAAAAAACAAATGACCTACCGTTCTGTGCTCTTTCAGGGCAAACAAATATGGCCAGCTACACAAGGGGGAGAAAATCAAGTGCATGAGGAGATAGTCCACATATATATATATATATATATATATATATATATATATATATATATATACATGCATGTATGTATGTATGTATGTATGTATGTATGTATATAATTCTTAGCTGTTTGTCAGAACTTTTTGATTCCCTCTCTCTCTCTCTCTCTCTCTCTCTCTCACTCTCTATAACCGCCACCGACCGGTGCGGACGTGTTTTTCCCGAGCTCTGCGTTCTGTTTATTTGCTGTGTCGTGTTTCTATGTAATTCAGTTTTCCTCCCGTGCAGGAATTGACCAAACAGTGCCTGGTGCTTCATGCATTGTTTCTGTGAACAGAAGTGGATTGTTCTTAATTGAATACGTGTGTTTTAAGGGAAATTATCAGTGTATTTCTTCAACCACCAGCTGTGTGGTATTGTCCCGCGGATGCGCGGCGAGACGCCTTGATTGCTTCCAGCTGTTGAAGCAGTGATCCTCCAGGCGCCCTAAGTGGCCTCATCTGTCGTCACCCCGTAAGCCGATCCCCCCTTGCCGAGGAAACAACCCCGGCCTGAAGTTTGTACAAGGGACGACTGTTCGTGTCTGTGGCCAGTGTGTGCACAAGTGGGCAGTAAAAACCGGCTAATTATTAATTTGTGGTGGAGATCAGATGGACCTCGTCAACCCGTGTTCCCTTGCTCCGATTTTCCCCACTCCATCCTGTCTGTGTTGTGTGCTAAACTACATCACAAGTACAACTACAGTACAGCACGTCTTCCCCGGCCAATATGGCCGTCACAGTCTACATGTACCCCCCCCCCCCCCCCCCCCCCCCCCCCCTCCAACATGGTCAAGTCGTCCACAGTAATTGACGATGCAGTCTGCTGTTAGAAATGTGCAGTCAGGCAACACTGAACTTAAAGCAACGCTTGACACGAAACAGAAAACTTTCAGGTGTTCCCAACTCCAAACTCTCACACGTTGGCGCGATGCTTTGGCTCTTCGCTACCTGAATGACCCTGTCCCTGACTCTCCGTTCAATATAATATGGGGAAGACAGGGATGCGGGCATAAAGTTGTTAAAGTACCGCTGTGCTGTGAGGAGGTTTCGAAATACAATTTAGCAAAGACATTTGTTCAGATCTACATGCATGACACTGAAAAATGCCTTACAATAACACTCTATTTCCTCAAAAAAATAACAAGAAAAAAGGGTGCTGGCTCATGCTTAATCCAGGGGTTTTAAGTGTGAGGCATGGGCAAAGACTGAATTCAAAATATTGTGTGCCATTGTGGGCAAACTCCAAGACTCTGGCATGGATGCCAGCCAGGTGTGGGATGAGCACAGGGTGCTGGGCTACATCACCGAGGACAATGCCAACAGTGACCAGCAGGACAATGCAGGAACTCAGAGTGAAGGCCCCGTTATCGTTGAACTTGCAGATACAGCCAGCCACCACGTCACCACGGAGTCCGCATCACTGTGTGATTCACAGTCCTGTGAGGTCAACAATGATGTCACAGAGACTGCCAGTGACACTGGCCCCACTACCCCAGAGATAACAACTACCAGTGACACTGGCCCCACAACCCCAGAGATAACAACTACCAGTGACACTGACCCCACTACCCCAGAGATAACAACTACCAGTGACACTGACCCCACTACCCCAGAGATAACAACCACCAGTGACACTGATCCCACTACCCCAGAGATTACAGCTACCAGTGACACTGACCCCACTACCCCAGAGATTACAGCTACCAGTGACACTGACCCCACTACCCCAGAGATAAGCACAATTACCAGTGACATTGACCACACTATCCCAGAGATCAGAACAACTACTAGTCAGACTGACACAACCACCACAGAGGAGACCACTTCTACTGACAACACAGACCCCACCACCACCAATGCCAGTACAAGCACAGAAGCTAAGAATTGCATCCAGTGCTCTCTTTCTTTCACTGCATCTGTCTGTATATCTTGCATCAAAAGCCTTGATGCAGATATTAAAACTCAGATTGACATCAAACTGAGGATCTTAAAACAGGCGATGCAGGAGAAAATTGACAGTCTGCAAGATGAGTGCAACACACTACGCAATCAGCTGAAAGAACAAACGAAGCTGATTGACAGTATGTCTGACCGTCAAAAACACCTCTTGAAATCAGCACGTGACTGTCAACACCATACCACGTCCACTGTAAAGTCATCAAAAAAGTCAACGCAACCAGAACTAAAACAACTGGAACAATCTAGCGACGTGTGTACTAAGCATAGTGGTGTTACGACTGACAAAGAACAGACTGCCACTCACGCTGTGACCGACTCCGTCACTGTCACCAGCAACAAACCAGCCTTTGACAGACAGCAGACTGACTCCACCCCTGTCATAGGTAATACCACAGCAGTCTCTGACCGACAACTCAGTCAAACTACCCCAAAGTTCAGGATCCGTCTTCCCCCGAAAGGCAAAATTGTCAACTTCATTGTGGGGGATTCTAACCTTCAGTATATTGACCGACAGAGACTGGACAGGACGGGGCTCACCCATGTACGCACAATGCCTGGGGCGAGGGTGACTGACGTCACTGCTGCCCTCAGAGATTGTGCAGTAAGAGAGGATGTGTAGCAGATGGCATTGCATGTGGGGGGAAACGACCTTCACAGACACTACTCTGTAGACACGCTACAGCAGGGACTTTTGGTCAGCTTCTGGGACAGGTGAAAAGAGTTTTTCCTGCTGCCAAAATTGCTGTCTCTGCCCTACTTCCTAGAAAACCTATTCCTTTGAAATTCATTAATTTGATGAATAAGGAACTGCATGTCCTATGTGCAGAAACAAGCGCATGTTTTTTGTTTTGAAACAAATTTCGTTGACCAAAATCTTAGGATCGTTCAAAGCTATTTCACATCGGATGGTATTCACCTGTCTGCCAGTGGCTTATCGCTCTGGTTACGGCAAATCATTCAGTTTCTGGCACTCCGTGTGAACCGGCCTCCACGGAATACGGGTAATGGTGCAAACCCAGAGCTATTTCAGGAATGGCCCATTGCAACAACCATAACAGACCACAATCTTCAAAATTAAAAGAAAACCAAGTCAAGCAGCCTGTCCCTATTGAGTTCCATTGGAGTGTGCAGCCCATGTACCCCCAGTCAGTAGGAAATCGTCCTGATTCCTATCCTACAAATTTACCCCCAGAGACGGTTCAACGTAGTTCAAACAATCACTTGGACAATGCTCCTGAAAGTGTCCACCAGAAATCCATTCCTCTTCTTCTAATGAAACCTTTTCCCACCATGCAATGCCACCCATGCCGTACTTTAACAGACCTCCCATTACATCAATGCCGATGTTTCCCCCCATGTGGCCTTTCTCCCCCTTCCCTCCTCCTCTGCCTTTCAATCCTTGGACACAAATGCATCCTTATCTTCCTTCTCCCCCTGCTTAACAGAAATTCCGGTATCTGGAATTCAGATAACAGCTTGCTGCCTCGCCTTCTAAGCGCAGGCCTGAGCCCTTGCCTACCCTTCCTCCCGCCCAAATTTACCCCCATCCCCTGCCGCTCAGCTCCACCCCCCCTCCCCCTCACCCCCCAGCCGTGTCTTCTTCCCCTCCTGCTTGCTCCGTCTCTCCACCACCACCCACCTCCCACCACGCGCGCCCTCCTCCTCCCCCCCCCCCCCCCCCCCCCCCAACCCTGTGAGTCTTGTGAGTCTTGTTTCCCCCCTGTATTGCTTAGTTACTGTGGATGACTGTACTACTGTGACCCGGACAGCTTGAAAGCGACATTTGTATTGATTGGTCATACTTTCCTGAATATTGTTATCATACACATACTTGGATTGTCCTTTGGACTGAACCTCATTGCCCTGCTTTTTGGATTTTGTGTGTTCTTTGATATTTTATAATTGCTGATTTTATTTTTTAATTGTTGTTGTAACAGTATATCTATTTTGTTTTATTGCATAGGACTTTGCTGTAGAATAATACGATGGACCATTGTAAATGTATTAATACTGATACTGGATTACGCATTGGTCACCTAAATGTTTATCATCTGCCAAATAAGATTCATGATGTCTGTTTTTCTTCTAAACGAATCCCCTTCTATTCATCTGCTTGGTCTTAATGAAACTCGCCTTGACTCCCGTTTCACTGACACAGCTTTATCCATAACTAACTATAACTTTGTCCGACGCGATGCACATCACTCTGGTGAAACAGGACTTGGAATATACATTCATCAAAGCATCGCTCACTGTACAAAAAGGCGGCGTGACCTTGAGCCTGATAATGTTGAATGCATGTGGCTGCAGGTAAAACCCTCCAACTCAGCCCCCCTCTTCTAGGATATATGTATAGGAATCCCGCTGCCACCTTCCTCTGGTATGACAACTTTGTACGCTTGATGGATGATGTATATAAGAGCTATCCAAATGTCATTCTTCTTGGTGATTTTAACATTGATCTGTTAAAACGGCAGCCTGCTGGGATGCGACCACCACACTCTTTGGCTTGCATCAGCTTATTCATAATCCAACTAGAATCGCAAAGACATCTTCTACATTGCTGGATCATATCTACACGAACAACAAAGCCATGGTATCCAATATAACTGTGGGCAACAAAAGCATAAGCGACCACTGTCTCATTTTGTGCACTGGTCTTGTAAACTTCCAAAGCAACAGAATAAGGGCCACACAACCATTCAATATCGCAGCTTCAAAAATTTCAGTAAGGATGAATTTTTCCTCGACTTAAGCTTAGCTCCTTTCTACAGTGTACTCAAATACACAGATCCAAATGAAGCGTATAATACCTGGTATAATATATTTCTCTCAATCGTTCATAAACATGCTCCACTTAGAAGAAAAAGGGTAAAAAACACAGAGTACTTCCCAACTGGCTGACAAAAGACATTGTTATAGAAATGGCACTAAGGGATGCACTTAAAACAGCAAAAAAAAGTAGATGAAATAAAAAGCAGAGAAACAGAGTATCAGATCTAGTTAGAAAATCAAAATCAAAATCTGAGCATTTTAGGAAACTGATAAACGCAAACAGAGATACAGCATCATTATGGGCGTGCTGTTAATGAAATAACTGACGAGTCAAAAAAGAAATCAGATAATACTGCGACTATGTGGGTCTGCTAACACTTTCAACAATCATTTCCTTCAGTTAACCGAATCAGTACAGACGGCTGCCAATGTTACATTTTTTTTAATCGATATGAGACTCCAGCTGTTCTCCATCGTTTTGCCAAGAACGATTAATACAAGAGATTCATTTAGCATTCCCTTGCTTGCTATTAATGAAGTTGGTTCTTTAATTTCAAAACTTAAAAATAAAAAAGCAATGGGTCCAGATAACTTAAATGCTTCTATACTCAAGCTTGCTCTCTACCTTACATTGTTGATGCCCTTACGTATGTTTATAATTTGTGCATTGATCAAAATGTCTTCCCATGTGGTCTAAAGGCTGCAAAAGTCATTCCCTTACCCAAATCAAGAGATCTCACTGATTTAAACCATTTTAGACCAATATCTCTTTTATCCATTGTATCGAAACCTATTGAGATGCATGTTCACAAACACCTAACTAAACACATGGAACATCACAAACTGTTCCACCCATTTCAGTCAGGCTTTCGTCGAAATCACTCATGCCACACGGCCTTAACACACGCCTCTGTGATACATGGCTATCAGCCATCAACGAAAGAAAACTCACTGGAACTGTTTTTCTCGATTTTAAGAAAGCCTTTGATCTTGTAGACCACAACATATTATTAAAAAAAAAATTACTGCATATGTTCAAAATCCGGCAGTAGTCACCTTCTTTCAGTCATATCTTGAAAACAGGACCCAGCGTGTTTACTTAACGGTACTACTTATTCTTCTGAAGGAATAGTGAGCTGTGGTGTTCACAAGGCTCTGTCCTTGGACCTCTTCTCTTCTGTATTTTCATAAATGACCTACCGATGCACATATCTCACAACGATGTCATCTGTGATCTGTTCGCTGATGATAGCTCTCTTCACTGTAGTGACACAAACATCATATCTGTACAAATATCGTTACAACAAAGTATAACGGATGTCTTGGAATGGTGCAACCAAAACCGAATGGTCCTTAATCCGCACAAAACAAAATGTATGGTCCTAACATCAAGACAGAAACATCAACGACAGCATCTTATGTTGAGCCTAAAAATGAGTGAAACCTTGATCGAGCAGGTTACCGAACATCGTGTCTTAGGCGTGATCATCGATGAGAATTTTAAATGGCAATCGCATATAAATCATGTTTGCAAACAGTTGGCTCGCATTTTTTTTTACTCCATAAACTCAGTTATTATGTTGAGCCACACATCCGGAAATTATTTTTTGAAGCCCATTGCCTTTCTCACATCAACTATGCATCCACTGTCTGGAGTGGTGCCGGTGAAAATCACATAAAAAAGATCAACTCTATAAATAGACGGGAATTAAGCTGATTCTTCCCGACAGGTCTCTATCGACCACGAGCAAATTCGCAAAACTAATGATGTTACCACTGCAGAGCCAACTGACCTATAATAAGGCAGTACTACTAATGTTTAAAGTCCATGCAAACATGGCGCCAACATATCTTGCTGAGTTTATTCAAATGGCAACAATGCGATATGATTCAAATAATTACATTTTACCACGTGTCCGCATTGATTTGTTCAAATCTAGTTTTGCATTTTTTGGTCCATCTGTGTGGAACTCTCTTCCTCCGTCTGCCAAAACATGTCAATCACTGCCGTCCCTTCAAATCAGCAATACTTAAACATTTACTTGAACAATAAATCTAACCTTTTGACCAAAGTCTCAACACCCTACTTTTATGCTTGCCTCTGTATTAGCTAATGAAAATGTGTGTGAGTGTGAGTGCGTGTGTGTGCGCGCGCGCGCGTGTGTGTGTGTGTGTGTGTGTGTGTGTGTGTGTGTGTGTGTGTGTGTGTGTGTGTGTGGTGGGTGGGTGGGTGGTGTGTGTGTGGGTGTAGGTGTGGGTGTGGGAGTGCGCTTGCGTGCGTGTATGTGTGAGCGTGTGCGTGCATGCGAACGCGCACGCATACGTGTCTGATTGTGTTTTGTGTATTTTTTTTTCATCATTTATTCCTATTACTATTCTTATTGTTATTATTATAATGTTGCTATATTCTTCATTATTTTCTGCCATTATTAATATGTGCAGTTTGCTTAGTTGAATGTGGTAGAATAGCAAGGACAGATTGGAAGAATAGGCATTGCCTGCACATAAGGCTTGGACGTGTCTCCTCCACTTTGTTCGGTCTGCAGCTGCATAGCGTACAACACTCCATGTTTTCCAGCCTGCGCCGTTTATCTCCATCTCCACCATTCGCCGCCATGTTGTTTTCGGTCGGCCTCTTTTCCTTCTCCCCTCTGGTGTCCAACCAAGGGCCACAGCACAGTCATTGTTCCCTTCATCCCTTTCATCCTTAAACGGATCCTTGAGCACAGGCTGAAAGATTTACCGTTATATTCTATACGGTGCACATAATGATTTTAGTTATTCCTCCTTTTTTTTCCTTACTATACTTTCTGTTACTGTTCTAGCCTTCACTGGCCTTTTTCAGGTGCTGTTGGATTCCGTCTTTGAACCCTTGATGGTGAGAATGGCAGGATTGTAGACTGTGGTACATTTCAGTTTGATGCCTAGGGAGCACGGACACAATTAGCCGTGCCTCCTTGACGAGCGCGATCCAGCAAAGAAAAGGCTTTGGGGCAGGCGATATACACGGTTCTGTCTTCAAGATGGGTTACAATGGTTCCCACACGTTGGTGGTGAAAACGTCTATATTCCTATTTCTTCCTTTGATTCTTCGTTCTCATTTTCTTTCTTTCCTTACACGCCCTCTCACCCCCATCTCCACCCCTCGACCAATCACCCCCACTCTCATACACAGACACTCCCCCCCCCCCCCCCCCCTACCCCCCCCCCCCCCCCGCTTTAATTTTTAATCTTTGCCAAGTAATGAAAATAAATGATTCTCAATGAGCCATATGAAAACAGAATGAAAGAAGCACACCAGGCTGAAGTGTGACTTCCTATCCATAGCACTCGCCATATAAGATGGAGCAAGGAGGTTGTAGTCTCACCAGCTTATGATCTCACAAAGAAGCTCTCGATTCCTGGCACGAAGAGGACCAGAGCTCTATCTGCAAGGATAGAAGCAGCTGGAAAGAATTCCATCTGGATCTAGACAAGGAAGAATTAAAGGTCACTTAAGATTTCTTACATTCCACTTTTAAACTGATACCTGGTCTCTATGCGGGCAACACATCCATCAAAAAGGTAAAGTCTTGCCAAGCCCACTTATCCAGGTGCAGATGTTTGACCACCCAACTTAACTTATAGTTCAGAAGTTTGAGAAGTTTCTCACTGCCACAGCGAAGAGTGCGAGAAGGCACATAGAATGCAAGTCTTTCCGATAGGTGAGTTGCAAGTGTGTTATTAGAAATGTTTGAATGCTATCGCAGCCATTTTGTACTGAATTCGAGGTTCGATAGGAAGCCAGTGTAAGTACTTAAGAAGAGGAGTGATGGGTTCATATCTTTTTCTTCAGTAGGTAAGTCTAGCGGCACTGTTTTGGACTTTTTTTTAAGTTGAATGAGAGATGAGGAAGGCAGACCAGAGAGAGTACTGTTACAGTGTTTAATCTGGAAAGGACCACGGTTGAAACTAGCTGTGCTGTTCTTTCTTCTGAAAGCTAAGGCCAGATAACAGCCATCTTCCTCAGATGAAAATGTGAAGTGCGACAAAAAAGGAGGATATTTTAGTATCCATGGATACTATTTCATGAAAATGAACGCCTAGGTTCAGAAGGCTTGTTTGTTTGGTTCTTTGTACTTGATTTAGACCGTAACCGTCAGCCGTTGCTTAAACGTTTACTTTACCTTCATTTAGTTTTAATTGATTCATATTCAACCGATTTTTTAAGTCACAAATGCATGACTGTATTTCGCTCGAGATAACAGAACATTCTGGATGAAGATCAGCTTTTTGAACATCAGTGTCACCAGCAAATTTTTCAAAGGTGAAACTATTATTCTGAATGATGGAAGAAAGTGGTTGTGTGTACAAAACAGACTATCACAGACCCCTGGGGCACACCAAAGGGAAGAGTTGTATTGTCATTTCTTAGGCATGCAGAATGTTGTATCATAATTGCTCTATTCTCATTTTTAGGCAAGCGCAATGAGTATTTTTTATTTGTTCTAGTCTCGTTGTTTAGGCATGCTCAATGGTGTGTAATAAACTGTCTCCATTGTCGATAAGACCTCGATTGATTCTTTTGGTTTTAGTTGCCTCACAAAACATATTGGAAATTGTTCACGTGCAAACAAATCGTACACTGAATTTAATTCAAATCATTTTGGACATGCATTCACTTTGATCTTTCCATTAAAAAAACAAAAATAAGAGTGAAAATGTCTACTTCTTCTTTATGTTTCCTTAAATTATAGCTCTGTATTGCCAGTGGGTAATTAAAATGCATATTGAAGACTTAAAATTTGGGTTGAAAAATAAGGAGACTGGGCTTTCTCTAAATTCTGATATGGAATAGGTTTTTTTTTTATTTTAAATATTACTCAAATTCTATTTAGTCTTCTACCAATGCAAGAAAATGTATATTTTGCAATATGAAATATATATTTTGCAAGTGTTAATCCTGTAAAAAAATCATCAGACCTGTTGATGATTTTAAGGTTAGATTCCCATCGCCACATTCAAAGGATACAGCATTATTAGAAAAAATAAACTATCTGCTGCTCTAATCGTCCTAAATGTGTGTTCCTTCAATGCCTTTGTTTTGTTGTTGTTGTTGTTTCGTTGTTGTTGTTGTTGTTGTTTGTTGTTATTGTTATTGTTGTTGTCATTATCGTTGCGATTTTGGCACGTATCATATCATGTAGAGGCCCAATTAATCCACATCAATACGCTGTCCTTTATCTCGTCACAATTTCTGTTTCTGTTATTTAGAAATTTCTTTGAACGAAGAAAAGCTTCAATCATAATATTTGTTTTGTTTTTCCTTCCAAAATATGTTCCATCACTCTAGTACTTTTTGGTAGACATGTTGTCATTCTGTCTTTATTTGTTTGAAATATTTCAAGTCTACCTAGGCATTCACGACGCTCGTCAAGGCCAGCTAACTAATTTGTGTCCAATATAGCTGTGGCATTTTCAATTTCACATTGTTCTCTATATTGTTCAGTGAATGTGTCTCGAGCTTTTTTTTTTTTTTCCTTTTGGACTTTGGACTTCATTTTTAGCTGCTATATGGGCACGCTAAGTCACCTGCCTTCAAATTTACCATTCCTTGTTTCATTGAGTTACATTAATTTTTCATGATATATTTTGTCTACTATCAGAGTGCTCTCTTCACACTATCTTCATGAATTGTTTAGTTCTCAAGTTTCAATTCTCAGCCCACAAAAATTAGCCGATTGTGCTTTTCTCCTCCACAGTGATTTATCTATGCTTACAGCGTAAAAAGACGACTTTCATTCCTAATTGTCTAATTTCTAATCAGTCGATGTGTCTATCTATCTATCTACAAACCTGCCTACCTAACCACCTACTACCTACCTACCCATCTACCTTGCTAGCCATCTATCCATCCATCCATCCAACCATCAATCACCCATCCATCTGTCAGTCTCTGTCTGTCTGTTTGTCTGTCTGTCTGTCTTTCTGTGTATCTTGCTAGCTAGCTCATCTTTCTTCTTATGTCTTAGCGTATTTCTCTAAACAGGTTACTGATTATTTTGTCAATTTGTTTAATGCTGTTCCATGGAGTCCTCGAGATCGAATGACATAAGGCTTGCAGTCAGGTTGCTTATACTCGCTGGAGACGAATACAATCGATCACAACAACCCAAAATAAAACAAAAACATGACGTGCGTGTGCAGGCTTCTGGCCTGTTTGTATGAGCGAGAGCTTATACTCAGATGCTCTAGCGTTTGCATGTTTCCAAGCAGCATGTTTATATTTTTCAATGGAGCAAGACCTGCTGTATGTGCATACATTGGTACCTGCGAACGGTTGTGTGTGTGTGTGTGTGTGTGTGTGTGTGTGTGTGTGTGTGTGTGTGTGTATGTGTGTGTGTGTGTGTGTGTGTGCGCGTGCGCGCGCGAGTGTGTGTGTGTGTGTGTGTGTGTGTGTGTGTGTGTGTGTGTGTGTGTGTGTGTGTTTTATTCATATCTTCAGTATCTTGAAAACTGTCCATTAAGAAAACGAAAAAAAACAATAATAAGGCAGAGAAAGAGAGATAGAGAAATATACTCCGCTCTCTCTCTCTCTCTCTCTCTCTCTCTCTCTCTCTCTCTCTCTCTCTCTCTCCTCTCTCTCTCTCTCTCTCTCTCTCTCTCTCTCTCTCTCTCTCTCTTGCAATCACACATAGGCATGCGCGCATGCATGCATGCATACAAACGCACACACATACATAGGAAAGGAGCGGCCGATGCTGTGTACATAGATTTACTACACTCCAACGTGTACTTGAAATGCAGTGAGTACTGATTGAATCGAATTACATTCATTTCCAGTCTTTTTGTTAATAACACATGTTCTAGAAAATTGAGAGGGTGCTTGTTTGCTACATGGTATTCATTCTATTGTTCACACCACCACTGCCACATACCAAAAAATGGATTTCTTAAAAAGAGTTTTCTAGTCATCACAGACTTCTGACAGTTCTACCATTTCCAATCTTTGCACCCTCTCATTAACTTACACAACAAACCACAAGTTGTGCTTATGCGCTTATCAACAAAAGACTATAGCCTATTCTAAGTTTTAGAGCACGTTCCTGAAAGAAGAAAAAAAAATATGTTATTCTTCATATGAATTTTAATGTAAAGAATTTTCATCAACCTTTTTTCTCACCTTTCATTTTCTTTATCATGCCTATCTGATGGTTTGGTCTTTACAATAGCCAGCCATGGCCTTCAGTTAACAATTCAACAAGACACCTGCAAAAACTATGAGGACTGCATTCTTGCAGAGCTTCCCTGTAACTATGGCGTCGCCAACCACTCTTCTTCTGTCTCTCCCTATAACTACACACCATACAGGTAACAAATCTCCCTGAGCTCGTTGTTCACCACTCACCATGCATGCAGACCTGCAGTGTGGATCCTGAGCCAACAGAGTCACCATAGACACGATCTTCTCCCTCTGACAGCGGAGGAGGAAATGCTGGTAAGAAAGGCCGCCACTCTTTCATGAAAACATTGCGATCATTCTTCAAAAGGAAATTGTAGAGCTTTGGTCAGCACAACCTAACATCTAGCGAGAACTCCTATTGGCTGACTGACTTCAATTTGAAACTGGCCGTTAACTGGTATCCATAACTATTGCTAACATACCTCTGCTGCCAGTTTTAAAGTGTGTTTTTACTACAGCATATGTAGTAAACACCTGAAGTGAGAAATGAAACTAACGAATGCGTGATGGCCAATCCACAAGGAAGCTCAATTGTGGGAAGGAAGTAGTGTGTTGGAGCTGCATGTCAAATGATTGACCGTCCAGCCGCCATGAATCTGACATCAGAGTAAAACAAGGCAGGAAGAACAGACATCACTCAGCTGGCACTCAAACAAACGATGACAAGGAGTGGTTAGTGTGATGCAAAACCTCATTTATGATATTCCTAGACACATAATTTCAAACACAACGACATGCAGTCATGAGTTCAAATATCAATAGCATTCGCAACCTTCTTCTCTTCTCTCTTCTCTCCCTCTCCATCCTCCAAAACACAAGTGCTTCCCCTAAAAATATGAACAAACATTAAATCACAATTTTCTTGGTTCACTGCCTGAAACCATACCTTGAAAGTATTCCTCATTTAGAACAACATTTTGCTAGCGTACAATTATATAGTGGATATATATATATATGCATATATATATATATATATATATATATATATATATATATATATATATATATATATATATATATATGAAAACGTGCTACCATTATCAATGCATCTCCACATGTCCTCTGTTGCACCTTTTCTTTATGTGTGAAACGTCAAAAAGTCTGTCTATGGGAAATAATTCAGTTAGTAGTAGCTTCGCTTTGTACAAACCATGGTCTAACTCTGAGAGAAATTGACAAAATATCATTATAGTTTCCTTAATAAAGAAATGGTCAGTAACTCAAAAATATAAGCAGGAAAAAGGCCAAAAAAAGGTAATTACATAAGGCCAAGAGACGAACAGATTGTAAATTGAGGTGGGGGTGGGGAAATCAAATCGGGAGGAAGGAACTGTAAGAGCGGGAAAGTAGTTTTGTAGGGCTGGGTGGTACTGGTGGTGGCGCAAGTTGAGTATTTCATTTACTCACCCACCCCCAAGGAAAAAGAAACTGACAAGCAAGCGAGTAGCCAGAAAAAACAAACAAAGAAAAAATGAAAAAAACGAAAAAAAAAAAAAAAGAAAGAGACGCTACAAATACCAGATCATCCCTTTGTGTAAACCGATCCTTTACTGAGAAACCTCAAGCGATTATTGATTTTGAAAATCAAAGAATAATACATATAGATATTTAAAAAGTACGCATACATAAACCGGCACATATAACAATAAAATAGTGTTATTCTAGTCATGATTTTCCTTCACTTCAAGATCAGGAAAAAGAGTTATGTGACAAAGAAGTTCCGCTATTAATTAACTGTGACGTCAACGTAAATTATGACGTCAACTTAAAATGACATAGGTAACTACATGACGAAAATAAAAATATTGACGAGAGAGAGAGCAAGAACTAACGGCCGAGGCTTTAGTGTCCAGCTTATTTTATTTTGTTTAAATCGTCGTTTTCTCCGTAGTGATACTATGTGGAGAGGCTGACTTTTAAGTCAGTAGTGCGTCGATGTTCAATGTGTATGTGCGATACTTCTGATGACGGCACCAGTGAAATATGTACCAGGAGTTCTATTTGTTATAAAATTGTCGTGAAGGCTGTGTCGCCGAGAAAGACTTAAATCTCCTGCAAGAAAATTTATGTGCGCTAATTGTACCATCTCATGTGTGTCGGTGGGCTGAGTTTATTGATGTGAACATTGTAATATCAATACACGGAGAAGTTAATTAATTTTTGTTTTAGATCAACTACACGTCGAATCGAAGTTTATTTTATTGTGTTCTATGGGACTTTGCTGAAAAAAAGTGTTCTCCGGGGATTCAATATTGATTGTTGTGCTTTGTGAATCTGCGATTCTTCTTCAGTGGATTACTGTGCTTTATGAATCTGCGGTTCTTCTTCTAAGGATTGCTGTGCTTTGTGAATCTGCGGTTCTTCTGCTATGGATTACTGTGTCCTGTGAATCTGTGGTTCTTCTTCTGATAGTTCGACGTGATTTATTGTGCTGGTTGTGTGAGACTCTGTTTCTTTTCTTCATCGCTTGTGTTTGTGAACAGCTGTGTTTACCGTGTGGGGACCTTGGTTATCCTTCTTCGTCTTATTTTAGTGCTGTAGACTGTGGCTTCAAGAGTGCCGTCGAACCGAGTGCATTGACTGTATGTGAGACACTGTGGACGGCGCCGGCGAGATCTGTGAGTGATATCAAGATCTGTAATATGATATGCTGATATTGGATGATTGAAGTTCCTGTGTATTGATATCTTGATCTATATATTATGTAGTGATATGTATTGATTTGTACCAATTCACATGAATGTATATTTTGATGGTTCAGGCAGCATAATTATAATACAAAGAAAAAAAACTCGTGTGTTGCCTGGCTATCCATGTGCGTATGGTGTGCGTGTGTGTAGGGAATAATTTTTACACGCATCCAAACTTTTTGAGAGCGAGAGTCAGACAGCAAAACACGCACCACACACCATCCGTAACATTAACGTTTTTGGAGTTAATCATTGACCAGAATGGACACCAAGATGGTCCAGGAGTGACACCATAACTACCATCAACACCAACGCCAAGTTTAAACCATTCAACAGGACCGATGTACTGTGAAATCTGGGATAATGTGTGTGTTTGACTGTGAACTCCTTTGACATGGAAAGAAAACATGGCGTCAGCTCACCTATCAAACGTAAACTTCAACGTGGTACAGATTCGTTTCAGTCAGTGTCTAGTGTCTCAAATGACTCAGTGAATAAGTCTACAATGAAAGGTGCCATGTGGTGCCTGACCTGACTTGTGGGGGGGGGGGGGGGGGGGGGGGGGGGATCTTGGAGGGCATCAGTAGACGTTTGAGGTTGACACAGTTCCTTTCTCCCACCACAGGTGGTGCAGGGGACGCTGCTAACATTCGTCTGCTGGTGTGTAGGGTGGGCATGGCTTGTTTCAACCACTTGGCCAGTGGTGGGTTGGCAGGGTTGCGGGTTACTATGTATGGGGTTCTCTTCCCTGTGGCACCATGCTGTTTGTAACTGAGCGTTTCTTCACGTGCAACGGATGACACCTTGGCAATGGATGCCTCCACCAAAGGTTTGGGATACCCTCTTCTTGCCAGCCTATCAGCCAGTTCGTGGCATCTTTGATGAAATGTGTGTTGCTGCTGAACAGATGCGCCTGATGCGAAGGGCTTGACTGTAGGGAATGCTCTGCACACAGTGACGAGGGTGGCATGAGTTGAAGGGTAACGCCATGTGGGCATCTGTGTCCTTGATGTAGAGGTCTGTACTGATGTGCCCATCCTGGATGGAGAGGTTGACGTCTAGAAAGGGAATGATGACTGTACCATAATTTGCTGTGAACTTAATGGTGCGGTGTTGACAATTCAGCCACTGAATGAAATCTTGCAGCTGCTGTTCACCATGTAGCCAGAGGAGGGCAATGTCATCTATAAAGCGACGCCACAGTTTTGGATCCAAGACCCATGATGATGTTGTCAGCAGCCGTTGCTCCAACCAGGCCATGAAAACATTGGCGATAGAAGGCGCCATGGGTGTCCCCATAGCAGTGCCCATGGTTTGCTTGTAGATTCCTTCATTAAATATGAAGACGTTGTTTGTCAGGATGTGCTTCACAATGTCGGTGAGGACAGAAAGCGGTGGTGAACTGATGTCTGATTGCTGTATGGGTTTTACAGTTTCTCTTAGGGATGTGTGGACCTCCTCATGTGGGATGTTGGAATACAGTCCCACTACATCCACGGTGACTAGTAGTGCCTCAGGCGGGAGAGGTTCATATACTGCCTTCCGTTGTTCCACGATTTGTAAAAAGTGTGTAGTATCTTTCAGGTAAGAAGGCAGGGCCTGTACCATTGGCTGTAGCCAGTAATCTACCAGTTTGGATAAGTGCTGTCTCTGCTTAACACCAAGCTGCAGCTGAAAGTCACGAGCGAGGAGATTAAGGCCGTGCACCGAATCGGACCACATCGACCTGCTGGATCTACCGACTCCGCCAAAGATGCCAGCAAACCGAGAGGTAGGCCTATTGTGGTACGATTTGTGTCCTGACGCGTGCGAGATACTGTGGTCTATGCCCGGAAAGGTCTTAAAGGTACCAAAACAGTATTTGTAGAAGATTTCACTCCCAGAGCGTACACACTACTATGCACCGTGGAAAGTGATATCAGTGTGTGTGCACAAGCTTGGACCAGAAACGGCTCAGGCTCAGTCATCATGAAAACGCAAAACGGTAAAATCGTCAACGTTCGATCATCAGCAGAGTTCAAATATTCCGCTGATCGTGCCACATGGGCAAAGAAATAAATTCTGAACAAGATTAGACGTTGGCGTAATGATAAAGTGACTCTGGGTTAGAGTGTCGTCTGTTTTAAAATTGAACATCTTTGTGTCAAACATATATTAAGTCATAGCCATAGTTTTCAGATGCCGTTTTGAACATTTATTTCATGTTTATGAAGTAATGTGGTCATTCAAAATCATTAAAAGGTTTGAAATTTGCTTGTTTCTTTTCAGCTAAGCTTTTTGGTGTATTAAAGCACTGTAGATTCTAGATCAAGGTGTTGTGTCATGTGGAAGTTCAGGTCGAGGCTCAAGGCTGATGGAAAGTAGCCACGTGGCACTTTTGTTTTGATCTGTTAGGGGGAAAATGGAATGATTACTCAGATTAGAATCATCAGTTTCATTTCATGCCTCAGGAGTTTAATTACCAAAGTCAAATGAATAGTGCGGATTATGTAGTAATGGCTGGTTGTTCTTTCATCACATTGTGATTGTTAAGAAACTTTTTCAGTGTTTAAAAACTTAAAGTACAGCTGTTGATGTCCAACTGTAGGCTGATGTCAGTCTGGAGTTGCCTACTGTAAGTAGTTAGTTCCTTCTCTGACAGGTTTTTTTTTCTGCTTCGTTGCTGTTGTATAGGCTAGAATTGATGTTGTCTTCCGTGTATGTAGTGCCGGTGTTACAGCCCATTCTTACAGTGATATCCAGAAGAAGACAGTGAGAAAGGCCCGACAAGATCAATAGCTACCTTCCGAAACGGGACGGAAATGAGAAGCATTTTGTGCAAAGGTACAGATGGGATGCGACCTTTCTCAGATCTCTTTTGGAAGATGTCACATGAGCGGCAATATTCTGTAACTTCCTCTGTGACACCTGGCCAATAAAAAGAATCAAGAACTCTCTTTAATGTCCTTTTGATTTCGCAGTGACCAGCAAACAGTGCATCGTGAGCCGTGTGTAGTACTATCTCTCTAAGTCGCTTTGGAACGACAACTTGTTTGTTGTCCTGTCAGGTACACACCTGTAGAGAATGTCAGAGTCCAGTATGTACGTTGGTTTGTCCGTTGGTATGTCAGTGACAGTCTGTTAAGCAGTAGAAAGTATTGTTGTCAGCGTTTTGCCTTTCCGTGCATTTCTTTTAGATCATCTGGGGTAATTTGGAGTTCATCAAATTTTGAGATTTTTAGCAGCTTTGTAGCCTTTCCCTGCTCTTTGATGTCTGATCTGGTACTCACAAGACAAGGAACGAACGATCCTGCAGCACCACCATGTACTGTAGCGACCCCTGGCAAATTGCCGAAGATCAAGTCGCAGACTGGGTTATTGATAACACAGGCGGTGAGAAATCTGGAGTAGTACGGTGTATCGACCGAAATTTTTGCCAGCGAAAAACGTTTCTATCTCGTCTCCAAACGACCTACACTTTTGGACAGTGTTGAGATACCGGTTTTGTAGCATGAAAGATTTTCTCACACCAGCGGTGGTGCACCCAGTGTCTCGCAAAACCGAAGCCTGCAATCCGTTGATAGCTCCATTTTCTAACTCAAGTCCATCAACCAATTGATGTGGTGCCAAAACAAGGCCTTCTTCACAATCAGTGGAGACTAATGCGGGTTTCGAATGATTTGGTTTGAAACTGCAATTCCTTTTAAAATGCAAACTTGCAATCGCAAAAAAAAAACATCGCATTGTCTGAT
Source organism: Conus betulinus (assembly GCA_016801955.1). NCBI lineage: Eukaryota > Metazoa > Mollusca > Gastropoda > Neogastropoda > Conidae > Conus > Conus betulinus. The sequence continues at coordinate 53,294 of JADBJO010009880.1, forward strand.
CAGCGGCCGACTGATTGGTGTTACTTTGCGAACTTCGTTTCTGTCCACCAGCTGATCCAAAAGGTCAACGCAGTGGTCGTTGTCCACGACCTCGGAACGTTTGCTGAGGAGCAGTGGGTTTTTCCGGTGGTGAGTACTGGTACTGACAAAAGTCACTTGAACCGTGGAAAGATCCCTGTCCGTTCCTGGGATAGGTATATCCTTGAGCACCTGTAAATGACCCACGATTTCCTTTCCTGTAATTTCCCTGTCCTGATGGGATTGTAAATGATGCATGAGAATCAATATGGAAAATTCTCCTTTCCTAGCCACGCCCTTATCCGGGTGAGCGATGCAATACTGATCAGCCAGCTGACACATTTCCTCAACGCTTTCAAATTGCCTTTCTTTAAGGAAAGTGGCCAGATCTATGCTCACGCTCTGGAAAAGTTGTTCTCTAAGAAGGAGATCTCGCAGTGATTGGAAAGTTTTGTTTGTCTTTGATAAATCTATCCATCGATCTAAGCAATGACTCATACGAATTAAAAACGACGGAAACGATTCTCCTTTGTCAGGGCGCACAGAACGGAAACGTTCACGAAAACGATCGGCAGAACAATGAAATTTCTTCAGGAGTTCTTCTTTCAATTGATCCCAAGTTAAATTTTGTTTCGCCGCAAGTGTGTGGTACAGTGCCAAAGCGCTACCCTTAAACAACGACGCAATATACAATGTCCACTTTTCCTTTGACCAACCACAAGACGTTGTGTGACTTTCAGATTGGAAAAGGAAACTATCGATGTCATCCGTTTTTTCCTCGAAAGGCGGTAACTTTGGAATATATGCTGGTTTTGGTTGAGGCGCACTTGCGGAACTGACTGGTGGAGGTGGCGGAGGTTCTCTCGATGCCTGTTTTCTTTTAATTTCAGCATCGGTCTCTGATTTTATCTGCCTCAACTTAAATTGACGTTCTTTATTTTTTTCTTTAGATTCCCTCTCTAGTCTTTTTTCTTCAAAATTCAGATTCTGTCTGTAGTCTTTTTTTCTTCAGATTCCCTTTGTAGTCTTTTTTCTTCTAACTCTAGTTTCCTTTGATTTTCTTTTCTCTCTCTCTTAGCCTGTCTGCCCTATCTATGCATTGTTGCACAAAGCTGGTAATTTTTCCTCCATCAAAACCCAAGCCTTCCGCTTGTTGAACATATTTATCAAAATCATCCATAATAAACTGTCAACAGATATAAACACAAAACAATTTCTGAGTATGATTAAAAATAAGGCGATATATGATGGCGTTATATGTTTCACAAAACGTAATTATAATATGTACAAATAAAGAATTCAGTGTCTGGTGTAAACAGAAAACAGCTTACTAAAAAGGGAAAAATATGAAACCCAAGGAATGTATTTTTCCAAAAGTAATTTGTTTTCGAAAGCAGCGACCAATTTGGAATTTTTAAAAAAAATGAAGTTTAATGCTAATCTCTGTTTTTTTCCCTAAGAAAGGAAAAAACCCCACAATACTAATGTTTTTTTTCTGGAAATAAATTCTTTAAAAAGTTTTAGTTCTTAAATGTTCTGGTTGTTAGTCTTTTTCTTTCTTACTTAATTTCCAATGAATTCGCAAAACGAATGTATCGCCTTATATGATAAATTAAAACGAATTTACAAAACAAATGTAATCACAAACAAATACAAAGGGGGGGAGAAACACAAACTAGCGGAAATCCTACCTAAAAGATAAAAATGTTGAAAAGAAAAACTAATAGGAGCTTATTGTAAAGAAGGTGTAGAGATTTTGAAAAAGGGAGTGAAAAGGAAATGAAAGGATGCACAGGTTTGGAATAGTGAGATGAAATAAAGAAACAGCAAAAAGAGCCCTCAGACAGCACCCTAGTGGTCACTGTCTCCCGTGAAACTGGAGACAGAAAAAAAAATTATACATGATATACACAACACTATAGTAATAAATAAAGATAATAAACTATCAATTAATCAATGCACAATTACCCAAATGCAAAGAAAATATCACAACACAAAGCTAAAAAACAAAACAATAGATAATCAAAAGAAAAAGATGTTTATTTGGGCTGAGCAGTAATCAACTCCACTACCTACACTAGTTGAGTGATGGAGATGAAGTCAATCCCACATTCAGAGGGGTAAGGGGAAAATCCAAATGAAACAATAGGAATGGGAAAGAAATAGATAGAAGGTTGCGTGTTCGAATCACGCCGGGGTCACCACTGTCACACTGTCACTCTTGCACACACGCATTCATGACAGCATTTACTCCATACGCACACGCAATCCCTCCAGTCAACCAAAAGGCGAACTACAGAATGTTTTTTTTTTCTTCTCCCCCTCTCCTCCGGGGAAAACACTTTACTAAATCAATTGAACAATTCCAACAATGTTCATCACACTCTAGTTAGTTATCAAACAAATTCTATACATGTTTCTCTCTCTCTTTCTTCACACTGAGAGATAAATCAAGTCTTGCTAGATACCTCCTTCTTGCCAGAGAAAGAACACGCACATCCTCCAAGAATATAAAGTCATGGCCTTTTACACAACATTGGCCCAAGATCCAGACCAGGAGAATAAATAATTCATGCATTCATGATGCCATACCTGCATCAGAGAAAGCGCTCGCCCCAAACCACCATGATGCCCTACCCACATCAGAAAAAGTGCTTGCCCCTTGAACTCTCCAGTCACTGGGGGAACGATGAGATCCGACTCCTCTACCCGGGGTCTTCAATTGCTGGAGCTGAACTATCGGTGTGTTCCCCACACCATGGCCATCGTTAAACACCCGTCTCAGCACTTAGTAAACAGATGCCGTCGCAGCATCAGAGGAGGAATAGCTGACGGGGTGAAAGGTGAAAGGCTGAAACACGAATAAGGTTCGTGTAAGTAACCTGCTTCCCAATTTAACATATGAATTCTTTCTTTCTCTTTTCTTTAGGTTTTCCCCTGTACCTTTTCCCAACTATCTATGGCTCACCTGGTCAGCAGTGAGGACCCCTTGACCAACGACGACCTGACAGGTTCGAGTTTTTAGGCCTCTCCTGGGCTAAAACTAATTCTTTCCTCCCTCCTCCTAGTGAGTGCATACTCAGTGTTCAAAACACATTACCAGCACCTTACAACCCTTATGAAACTATCTCTCGGTGGTCACTTTCTCCCAATGACCACCCTCGTCTATTTTACTGAGTGATCCTCACAATCATTGGGGACGCCCGCTACACTAGTCAAGCCACATGAATATTCTTCCTTTTAGTTGTGGTATGGGGGAAATGATTCATATCATTAGACTACATGTGATGGAGCGTCAAATGCCTTGATGTGAGACTACGTCACATGACAAAGAGTTATACAGAAAAAGAGATCTAGAAAACTGTGAAATAAATTATGTAGTTAACGGAATTCCGAACTTAACAGAGGAAGACAGTGAATCTTTAGAGGGGGAAATAACACTTGTGGAAGCAAGCATTGCATTTTAAAAACATGAAAAAGGGAAAAAATCTAATAACAGATGGAGCAGAGTTTTTCAAGTGTTTCTGGAAGCAACTGGGTTATCTTGTGATTATGGCTTGAATGAAGGCTACGGAGAGGGAGAGTTCTCCATAACAAAGAGAGAGGGTATGTACATGAATCTCAAAACCAGGTAAACCTAAAGAGTATGTAAAAGACTGGAGGTCTGTTACATTACTAAATGTTATACATAAAATAGGATCAACATGTATAGCTAACAGAATGAAAAAAAGGTACTCCCGACACTAGTTAATGACGATCAGACTGGTTTTGTCCCAAATAGATACGTGGGATGCAAAGTTAGACTAACATATGATTTAACAGACCATCTCTTACTTTGGGTAAGTTTATTACTGTTGGCTTTGAGAAGGCGTTCGACTCCTTTGATTGGAACTTTATGTTCAAAGTTCTAAAGCCTTTCAGTTTGGGAAGAGTATATGTCAATGGGTATATGTTTTATATGAAAATATTAAGTGGACTGTTATTGTGAATGGTCAGATATCAGATTGGTTTTCGAATGAGAGAGGCTGTCGGCAGGGGGACTCCATGTCACCCTATATCTTCGTGCTTTGCGCGGAGATATTATCCATTGAGATGAAAGAAGAAAAAGCATAAAAAGGATTCAGACTGGGGAACATGAATACAAGATATCACAATTCGCTGACGACTGACAACTGACGAACAAAGGAGA
>JADBJO010009880.1:62500-75000 GCA_016801955.1 Conus betulinus
TACACTACATACAAATATGCCCCTCTTGTTGTTGCGCGTGGTACTAATATAATAAAATACAAAGTGCCAGACCACAAACAAACCAGGGGCATAGAATGTAAGCTAAAATGCAGAGTGGAATGCAACTCGCAGCCTCCATACAGAAAATAGTCAAACCGTTGTTTTTGTTTCTTTAAATTCATACACCCTTGACCGATACGGCGCGCTGAAAACATTTGTTTGTATATATATATATACGAATCATAATAATTTGAATGGACAGATCATGGCCACGTAAAACATACCATACGAGTTCTCATGCATTTAAAAGTGAAATGATATGTTTCAATACGCCGGCGCTATGCACTATTTCGGCACATCCGCAGTGCGTCAAAATAGATTATAAATTTCGTCGGAGTACGATTGACGTCTTTGTTTGTGACAGCCTGTATCATTAAAGAAGATAAAGGGAAAAAATGACCGATAGCTCGGCATGCATGGACATCCGACAGTGCCTCCAATAACTATCGGGTATCCGGGGCTGCTCTAAGAATAACTTGGCAGGGATTCCCCAACTTCCAGCAAAATGGCCGAAGGGAAAAGAGCTCGAAAACCGAACTTCTCGGACAGAGAAGTTAAAATTCTCCTTGAGGAAATTGCAATTGAAAAGAATATTCTGAACTCGTCGCTAACAACGAAAGTGACAAAAAAAAAAAAGCAAGTCATCTGGCAAGAAATTGCCCGTAAAGTGAATACCTGCGGTGTTGCCTGTCGGACGGTTGCCGAATTAAAAGACAAATGGGGTCTTCTAAAACGGGCAACAACGCAGAAGAAAATCGACGCAACAAAGACGGGCGGAGGCAAAGGGGATGCCCCCGCCGATTTACGAAGATGCCGTGGTGGCGATTTTAGGGGACAACACTACTCTAGTGAACGGCATTGAAGGTAAGCAAGTTGAAAGACGTTTGTATGCAACTAATTTCAAGATTAAACGTTACTAACACTGTAACAATAACTGTGTTTCAACAGCTTTAGAGAATATTGTAGAAAAACACCGATAAGAGAGGATGCGAACTACGATTAACTGAAATTTCAGTGATTCACAGATTTGCCCCTGACCCAATAGGTTCACAGTTTAATACTGAACGGGAAAGAATACCGTTTTGGTGAGATTGGTTGGGGTTAATTACTGCCTACAAACAATATGTACAAAACTTGTATTCATGAGAATTTGATTTGAGAACCACACCACCTTCCACCCCCATATGACAACCATGAGAAAACCTCCCCCACCTGCTTTGTCAAAAATTGGTGGAGAACTCTTGTTCTGGCACCCCACCCCCATCGCTGACCTGTACAAAATGTCTCAAGTTTGATCATTTCAGCCTTTTTCATAAAACATGTTTGGACACCCAGCCTTTTCCCACCCATTTCCACGCTTCGTAATACTTTTATTAAAAGGTTAACTGCACTGTGTGAGTGTGTGTGATAGAATGATCAAGCTGTGAAGAATTTAAAAATCAATTCAACAGGAAACTTCTGGAATGTAGTGTGAATTAACTGTGATCATTTCAATCCCTTTACAGTGAGGAAGGAACCGTCCTTTCCAGCCATGGAAGTGGAAGAAGTCCACCCTGAAAACAAGCCAGCGTAAGTACTGTAGATAAATTTGCCAATCTCGTGCGTGTTATGTGTGTGTGTGTGTGTGTGTGTGTGTGTGTGTGTGTGTGTGTGTGTGTGTGTGTGTGTGTGTGCGCGCGCGCGCGTGCGTGTGTGTACATATCGATATCCGCATTCAAGCAAAAAGCAAACAAGTATAGTCACTTTTCTAATATTTCAGCCGGTAGGCCCTCCTCAGGGGAGTGTTATAAAATGATAGATGTATGTGTGTGTGTTCATTGTAATTTCCACCAATTAGAGATATCATATGCTTAGTAGTAGTTGTATGTGTTTTTGTCAATGTTTAAATCTGTTCCAATTTTCTTTTGGGGGATGGGGATGAGGTGGTGGAACAGGGGGAGGTGTCTAGATCTATACTTCACATTGGTGACTAGCTTGTCTCCAGTTAATTCATTTTTTTTTTAGCACTTGATCGGTGTTATTTGGACTCCTGATGGCAAACACGTGGTTATCACTAAAAGTTTTCAAATCCTTTTTTGGCGTAAACAGTTACAGCTTTCTGTTGGGCACAATGTAATGCTCGGTATGAAACTTTATCACAGACTGATGTTTGGTAAAACTCTTTTTTTTTTTTTTGTGAAGGGGGTACTATGAAGCCTTCCAAAATCGAAGTTGGCCATGTAAAGTCCTGATATTTTTAAATATGATGCGAAACCCTGTGCTATTGTATGTGACATTTAAAAATGGATAGTGCAAAATAGTTGGTTCTGTTGTATACTTTTCTGTTATAATTTGATGTCTTCTTCGTACGGCATGTTATGCATGCTGTCATTTGGAAAATGTTTTCTGGCTCATTGTTTGTACGCTTTCCAGGTGGGTATGGGTGGGGTGGGGGGGGGGGGGGGGGGGGGGATGTCTTTGATTGGGTCTTTTCTCTTAGACACAAAAAGCTTACTCTCGAGATAATTTGATAATTTAATGCCTGAAAATAGTTATTGCTGAACTGATACAGTTACCATTTTAAGGCAACAAAAAGAAAATCAGGGTATTCCTTCCAGTTAACTATGTGTTTATTCTGTCATCATGATGTACAGCTATTTAGTACAGTCGCCATCCTTTTGTGTAGCCATTGCAGTGGGGGAAGATTCGCCAACGGCATCAAGACAACCAGCAGCAGCAGCAGCAGTGACACTGGAAGTGTGTGAAAATGTCATGGTCAACAACAGTGGACTCGGCGTGGAAGGAAATGGTAAATGCTTTATCAGTTAATGTTATGCCAAAATCGGTTGGCTAAAGGGGTGAAGATCCCTATGATCTAATACCAGATGTTCAGTCTGTAATATTTTGTCAACAATGTACCCTTTACACCTTTTCAAAGCTGCTGTGCCACTCGGGGCGATTAGTTGAATCCTTACATGGCCCTTTTTCTTAGATAAAAAAAAACTTACTCAAGTTACATTGATAATATAATGTTGTCTAAAAATCAAATTACTGCTGATTACAGATATTTTAAGACAACAAAATGAAAATCAGGATATTCCTTCCAGCATGACACCTACCCTGTCTTCTGTGCCTTCCATTGGTCTTCTGTCATCCTCCATTGTGTGGGCCATGTGTATAGCTATTTACTGTCATGTTTATGTCGTAGGTATGTGTAGGGGAATTGCAAGGTGAAAGCCGAGTGCCAATATTATGGAAAATCTATGATATGCTAATGGTATGTGGTCCTTTGACCCTTAATTTATATATATATTTGTTATTTCCTTTTTGACTGTTTTCTAAACCTGGCTGAGAAAAATGGGCGGACATTATTGACACCTTGCCAGGGCCTTGCAGTTTTTGCTGTAAACATGGTCTATTCTTGGAAAGAGTCGACATACATTCAATGAAGTTTTTTTTTGGGTTTTTTTTGTCGACAGCATGGGTCATCCTGATACAGCTCTGCGCAGTCGGCAGGGCATTAAGCAAACAAATCACCCAATTCCTTCCAGTTAACTACTTTATTCTGTTGTCATGAAGTACAGCTATTTACAAATCGCCATCCTTTTGTGTAGCCACTGCAGTGGGGGAAGACTGGACAACACTGTCACCAATATTGAGACCCCAACCATCACCAGCAGCTGTGACCCTGGAGTTCAATGACACCATGGTCATCGACAATAGTGTGGGAGGAAAGGGTAAGTGCTTTATCAGTTAATGTTATGCCAAACTAAACAGAAGCGAGCTGTTGCATGAGTAGGGCCCAGAGTCAATAGCTCCAAACTGTAAAATCGGTTGGCTAAAGGGGTGAAGGTTTCTAAGATCGAATACCAGTTGTTCAATGTGTAAACTTTTGTCAACAGTGTACCCTTTACACCTTTTCAAAACTGATGTGCCACTCAGGGCGATTAGTTGTATGGCCTGGTTCATGAGAACATGCCCCATACTTCCTTTTTCAGCCAGCACATTTATTCAAAACTGTCAACAGTTAAAAAGTTTAAATAGTATTTGAGAATATCAATGTAATTTATGGGTTGGTGGCAAGAGCCAACTTACACATTGGACTCATGACATGTTACAGTGAGATTCATGTGATAGTTATTGTACTTTTTGAGAGATTTAATTTGAAACAGAAAAGATAAATGATGTTCTGCTGTAGGGCAGCGTATGTTACCTAATACAACAGCACTCGGTACTGAATCTGAGTTGGTTACAGAAATGCATGGTATTGGGAATGAAGTATTTATCTGAATTAGTATGTTCATTAGTCACGAGCTGTAAATTAATGTTCTGTTAAGAAATGACGTTTTACCAAGTAAGTGGGAAAAGAAATGGGCAAGTCGGTATTGTGTACATATTATTTTTGATAGCATGATTTTTTTTTTATTTAAGTAGAAAAAATTACTCTTTTTTTTTTTTACTATTCTAAACTAAAACAGGATACAAGCCACAGAATTCCCACTCCATTTTTCCTTAACATCTATTTTGTGGATTCTTGAATGGCATGGAAATATGCAATTCAATTCAGAATCATTAAGCTTTCACATAGGTTATTAAGAGATAACAGCAGTCACATGTTCACAGTCACTGTTATGGTATTCAGCCCTTTCTGCCTCAAAATGCTTTCTGCCTTTATCTTAAAAAAAAAAAAAATAGCACAGTCTCTCGGCATTGTTTTTCTCCACATTTTATTTGTTATGAAGTCACTTGCAACAAACATGACCACAAAAAAGTTGCTGGAATACATACTGAACTCACATTGTGCCTCACTATTGACACTGTACAAGGAAACTTTGAACAGTAAAATTATGATGGCTATTGCAAAACAAATACAAACAAAAAGTTAACTGTTTAGGTAATGACACGCATGTATGTCAAGACAAAAAAAAAAAAAAACAGATGGAAATATCTGCATATGTACAAGCAACTGAACAGCACACAACTGAGTGAAATAAAACTGAAAGTGATACAAATAGTTTCAGTAAAACTTTGGAGCATCGTTGTAAGATACAAGTTAGTACGAAAAAGTACCCTGCCATGGGATTTGAGTTTTTTTGTTAAATATTATAACAGAAGGGAAAAAAAAGATATGGAAATAACTGCATGTATCACAGTTGAATTTTTTTGGGAACTGAAACCGATACATGATTGACACTGCATGTATCACAGTTGAACTGTTAGGAGTTGAAACTGATACATGATTGAAGCAATGCTATTTCAAAATCTGTGTTGGTGAGAAAAACTAACATGACATGGGACTTGATGTTTCATAAAAGAAAACATATGTGAATGTGTTATGACGACTCTCCTGTAAAAAAAAAAAAGAAGGGATGGGGGGAGGGGAGGGTGTTAAAAACTGCATGTATACAGTCAAAACTCAACCTGAAGGAACTGAAACTGATGCAATACAACTGAATCAACAGACACAGAGTCATAACGCAACAATGGAACTTAAGAGCAATGAGCCAAAAAAAAAAAAAAAAAAATAAGTCGTTAAATGGATGTGTTAAACATAGTACAGCAGCAAGTTACCCGATTTGATATAAATGTACATTCATATATTGTACTACAAACCATCTTATTAAGCACTCATCTCTTCCTACCTTTTTCGCCTCTATCTTCCAAGTCCCGCTTCTGTATACACAGCCGGCTTGAATTTACACTCACATGAAGGACAGGCACAGATACTAATTAGATGAAGTATCCATCACTCATCAGTAATTGTAGTCCACTGCCAGCCTCCATCCAGACTATGAATAAGAATGCACATCAAGTATTCTGTTTGTCACCTCTCACAGTAACACATATTAAACTATACTTGAATGTGTTTCTAATGCTGCCTTTTGTGTTCTGCCTCTTTCCAGAGCCAAGTCTACCTGATGCTGCTTCAACACCCCAGTCTCTCTCCAGATGGAAAAAACCTGCGCAAACAGAGAACAAAAAGGAGATTTCAGCAAACAGCTGCTGCTGATGAATTGCAAGACGAGTTTCTGAAAAATCAAGTGGAAGACTCTAAAAGGCGGCAAAAAAAAATGGACTGTGAAATTGTGATCCTTGAATCAACGGTGAATCTGCAAAGCCTCGCAGAAAGGCAAAAGGAGCTAGATGTACAGAACAAGGAGCTAGATGTAAAGAGAAAGGAGCAGGAACTAAGAAAAACTGAGCTGGAACGAATAAAAACTGAGCTGGAACTAAGGAAAACTGAGCAGGAACTAAGGAAAACTGAGCAGGAACTAAGAAAAACTGATCTGGAACTAAGGAAAACTGAGCTGGAACTAAGGAAAACTGAGCTAGAGTGAAGCTTCTAGAAGCTAAAGTTGCCAATGAATTGGGTGCTACAAGCACCGTGCATGGTGATTGACACTGAATGTTTTCCTTTTTCCAACAGGAAATGCATGTTTTTTGTAGTCTGAACATGATACATTTTTTGTACTTGGATAATGGATATGAGAATTGAATAAATGGGGATGTTATTACTAAAACATGCTTTTTTGTATTGTTTTTTATTTTCTTAATTATGAATGTGATGCACACGCCAGAAATAGCTGATGAACAGGCAATCTTTAATTTATAAAAACATTTTTCTTTTCTGCTACAAAAACAAAGTCTCTTAGAATTTTTGCCTTTTTATACTTAAAGAACCACAGGCAATATTGGAAATACCTGCTGAACCTTAAGATTTGACAGAACGATAACCAGATGCAAGTTCCAAAAATGCAAAGCTGCATACTAAAAATATCACATTTCTGCCCCTCTCTCCCCTCCCCTTCCAAGTGAACTAAGGGAAAAGATAAATCATGCAAGTAACACATACAAGTAGTTTTAAGCAGATGCAAAAAAAAAAAGGACCAGCGCCTGTTTATGTTTTTTTTTGGGGGGGAGGGACCAAAGCGTTTTCTCAAATATAACAATTAGCGAGAAGTGCCACTTAATGATAACAGTGACTTCTACATCAACTACTTTTTCAAGTAATGTAATAGACATTCACACTTACATCAGGGTTGGTGCGCAATGAAGTTGATCAGCCTGTTGCGGGCTACCTTGCCAGCAGCAACTCTTGCTCTTTCTACTGCATTGCCACAGTACCGAGGTTCATCATCATCGTCATCATCGTTGTCATTGTCAGATTCTTCATCAGAGTCGAAATCAGGCAAAGCCAGAAACCTGCATACAATTTAGACATAAAAGAAAATTAGTTAGGAAACTGTGCACGCAGCAGATGGGGGACAGTGTGCAGCTATGGGCATTTAGAGGGCGAGCTCAAGGCAGATGGATCATCCCCAGCAAGCATAATTCACACAGAAACAGAGATAGTAAATAAGAAATTTTCTCCCAGACGATTCCCCCCCCCCCCCCCCCCCCCCCCCCCATGATATAAACTTCTAACACTGGCTGTGGTTATTATAATCACAGGATACTAATATAGTGCAAAATGTCAGTCATCAACCAATCTTAAAGCCCTTTACAATCAACTAACTCCATACAACAGGCTGCCTACTCATAAACAGCTGACTGGATTATTAAACTGCTTTCGTGCGCATTCAGTCATTTTCTGTGTTATTCAGTCATACGTTGGTCACGCATTTTTCCTTTCCTCGTTTGTTCTTTCAATCTAACACTGAGAATGTGTATACATGTTGTCCATATACACCTGCATAGGATGGGATTCAACATGCATGCTAGATATTTTATGCCTACGTTCATGTACAGGATCTTGGTCATCCAATATATTTGGAAGAACAATGTGGGCAGCATTAGCCTGAGCTAGGCCATCACTTAGGTAGGGGGCATGAGAAGAATCTCCTAACAAGGACAGTGTTTTACAAACATGTGCAATACAGAAAATAAAGTTAGTATTTTGGTGATCTGATAATTATTCCTTCAACTGAGTATATACAGGGGAAAAAAACTGCCACCCATTCTAAGCTAAATGAAAAGGGTGAAATCACTTAATTTTTGGATAATACTGAAAACCCGAATATTTTTAGTTTTCTGAATGTCTGACCAAAGGACTTCTGCCTGTAATTTGTTTCAATTTGCTTAATTTCAAGATCCCCCCACCCTTGTTTTAAGAACAAAAAAAATTCAAATGCTTGTGTCACTATAAGCCAAGATCACTTTATACTCGCAAGCTTTGTGCATGAAATGTGGGGAAAGTTTTTTTCATATCATAGCTTAATATGTACATCCGTGTTAATGTAGGTAATGATAATAAACTGATATAACTCTGAGAAGCAAACGTATGCACACACCTTGCTCGGTTGTGAAGGATCAGGCAGACAGTAATTATCTGGCAGCCCTGTCTGGTGTCACACGTAAAACACCTTGCAGACAGTGCCACCGCCTCTTGGCAACACCAATGCTCCTTTCAACAGTGGAACGTGTCGATGTGTGAACGTCATTAAAACGCTCTTCATCACGGGTTTGAGGATTGAGGACAGGGGTAATCAGCCAGTCCCGTAGCATGTATCCACTGTCCCCAAGGAGATGTCCCCTGACTGGTGGATGGTTCCCTTCCATGGCCTCAAAGAAACCAGACTGCCTGTAAATGGCATAACTTACATTAAATTGTAAGGACCCACGTTTTCATTTTAAAGGCACAAACTGAATAATCGATATCACAAGGCATCCCAGGGTAACAATGAATCACTGCCTTAATAGTAAATCAAATACCGCTCCTTCATAGTTGATTAATCCTTTCATTTGTCAGGCTTGACTGTAATGTACCACAGGATGGCTCAACTATTGAGTGTCAGCATGCTATATATATATTTTTTTTTTAAATCATCTTTAATTCCTTCTTCATTCAATATTTGTACATTATAATTTTGAAATATCTTTTCTTTCAAATAACTGAACTTTCATCCATCGTGTTTTCATTTGTTACCTGTATATCAACATGAATATGAATAAATAAAAGGGAAAAAAAAAGAAAAAGATGGACAATCTTTTGTCTTTTGACTGCAAGTGAAAATTACTACAATCATAATTTAGAAAGAGAGGAGGTTAGTTACCGCCAAGGACATTGACAAACTCAGCACAGGACAAGACACAATGAATTTCGACCTCTTGGGTCTTCTTCAGCAAAAAAAAAAAAAAAAAAAAAAAAAAAAAAAAAAAAAAGAGATCACATTTAACATTTATGACAGTACAAACAAAGAACGAAGAGTGACTTGTCTGTCCATGTGTTCAGAAAAAAATGGCTGCCAGACGGAAATGACAGAGGGGATTGTTACATGATATCTTGCACATACATGAAATACACATGACATACATTCTCTCTCTCTCTCTCTGTCTTTCTCTCTCTCTCTCTCCCACACACTCATAACACTCTTCATATATTACTTCCATGGGTATGCAGGAGAAGTCTGATTACCTTGACATGTTCCATCTTCATTGCTTCATGTTTACAGTTTTTTTATACTTAATTACATTTGCTTTGAACTTACATTATTTGCTGTGCAATATACACAGAACTTAAGAGGACCTTGATACATCATAATTTACCTGAGTATTCGTGCATCATGTACACTGCCCGGCCACCTGGCAACCACATCGATAAAGAATAAGTCTGCATCACACATAACCTGCAAATAAATATTGCAAATGAAAATTACTATGTTTCACAAGCCATTAAAGTGAATAACAAAGCAGGTCTAACTTTCTCATAACAAACATGCACTTTGCAAATGTCATTCAATATTGACTCAAGATGTCTAAAGAAATTTTTTTTCCCAAAAAGGGAGTGAACATAAATGGAAGTACTGGCCTGAGGTACTGAACATGAAGTAGAGAGGACAGGAAATGGTGGCACTGAGGTGAGGTAATGAACATGAAGTAGAGCGGGCAGGAAATGATGGCACTGGGGCAAGGTAGGTGCAGGGGTAGAAAAAACAAAACAAAGCTTTTGGAAGAGCCCAACTTGCAAACACTATTTGCCCAACGTATGTATGTACATATGAAGATGATGCATGTTATAGATCTATACATTGGATATATTAAAAAAAAACATGCATCACACTGATCTATCTCTTCCCAATGAAAACATGCGGTAAGATGTTTTGAAGACTTCCCCATCAAGAGCAATTACTCCCACACAACAAGCCAAAGTTACTGGTGCTCTAGTACCAAGTAGTAAGTATATATAAAAGTGAGAATATCATCATCCTTATTTACAATACTTCTTCAAACAAAGACTTCTTCAGAGTACTAACCTGAACATTGATTGAGTGCTTTCCTCTTCTGTTAAAACTCATGTTCATTCCCTTCAACGCCAGGAGACTGGATGCGGACATGAGTTCCATCAATGCAGCCAAAAACATTGGGCATCCCAGCCATCTGGAAGAATTTGTCAGAGGATCTTCTTGCTTCCTCTGCATTTGGCAGGTGTATCCACTGCGGCAGTGAAGGCAGAAGAGCCTCGGTCACCCGCTGTATGGTTCTGCTGGCAGTGCTCTGATGTACGCCAATTAGCTCAGCACACACATCTTGGAATGTTCCCGTGGCATAAAAACGCAGCGTCAGAAGAACCTGCAATTATGGTTTTAAATAACTGAAACTAGTGAAAGTAATCAACACTATTTCCAGATTGTTTATGGGTGCTTGGCTGACATTATTTCATGGAGTAATAATTTCTTGTTTCCTTTATATTATATATAATTACCAACAAATTAATAATTATTAATTACATCACAAGTGAGAACTGCATTGTCTTGTTCATATAATAATAATATGATTAACACCCCTTCCCCCCACATACATACTACCAAGTGATACAGAAATGATGTTACGGGGAAAAAATGCCTTAACATGTTAAATACAAACAGGAATGGATTTTCATGACTCAATATATGCACTTGAGATGTAATCGCAAGAAGACTTTCACAAACACAAGCACCATCATTCACTACCATCCCTTTCTATAACTGAAGTTGTACTCCTTTCTAAGTTTCTTTACACAATAACCCTCTGCCCCATATTCTGCCCAGACATATATCACTACAAGAAAATAGTACCCTACAAAAGCATATTCCATGATGCTTTAGTTTTAAAATTCAACAAATAAAAAGTCTTAAGAACCAAAGAAGAAGCACCAACATCACCCGCATGAATTCTCTCATCTCTCTCTCTCTCTCTCTCTCTCTCTCTCTCTCTCTCTCTCTCTTTCACAAAGCCAGGGATGAAAATTCTGCACTTACACTTTAGTTACAGAGTATGAAAATAGCACCTTCACACTGACAATAACAACACACACACACAGACACACACACACACACACACACACACACACACACACACACACATATGCACACACACTGAATGGGAGAGGGCAGGGGGATGGGATTTGGATACCAAACGCAGAAACTGCAAGCTCAAGTGAAAAAGTATTACTTTTATTACTTTGTGTGAAGTGTGTGTGTGTGTGTGTGTGTGTGTGTGTGTGTGTGTGTGTGTGTGTGTGTGCATTTCCTTGCAGTGCTTTTATCAATGCATCATTCTTAGGTGAAACTGACATGCCTAAAAATAATAATAAAAGTGCACATACTCACAGAGGGACTTATGAGAGAATGAGATTGACCCATGGCATTAAACATTCAATACTAATAACAGGGGTAACTGCCCGGTAAGAGAACAGATTCGACATGTATTTTGCCATGGGTAAGTGAACAAATAACACTAAAAAAAAAAAAAGTAACACATGCACACCAAGACAGAAAAATACAGCAGACAAACTATACTAACAGTCTTAAGACTTAAATGAAAACGGTATGAGTACCAAGTTGTATACATGTGTGCACATAAGACATGCTGCTCACAGACCCAAAGAATGGCTGTTTTTAATTTAGTGAGCAGCAGAAGAGGGCATAATCATAAGACAAGTTAAAGTGAAATAGTGACACATGTTCGGATAGAAAAAGCCTTTGAATTATTGCTCAGTTGTGATCACGAGCAAAAAAGATCTGTGTGCAGTTTGCTTTTGTATTAGTGCCGATTGGGGTCCCACATACAAGTTACAACTGAAGTATTATGGTGGAGTTTGTCTTAAAAACTTAATTCTCATAGTGACACACTATGACACATGAATTCGTCTCTGTCTTTCCCTTGACTCACACACACATACTGAGATCAAGCATATCATATTACATTTATCCTACCACTTTCCAAGATTGCGATTTCCAACACATGCAGGCAAGAAAATTAAAGTGTTCAATTGCCAATCCAAACTCACCTGCAACACTGGGGTCAAGCTGCCTTGCCGGTTGGACAGTTCAATTGTCTCTGCAATTGAATCTGTCAGCTGCAGAGAATGTCTTGTCGCCTGAATCTAAATTTCGAGTACAGTTCGACATCATCGTATCTGTCCAGTGGATGCAGTCTATCTCGAAAAATGCGTTCTCTTCGCAACATTCGACGTCTCCGCA
>JADBJO010009881.1:0-12500 GCA_016801955.1 Conus betulinus
GTGCTATGAGTGTGTGCGTGCGTACGTGTATGTATGTGTGTGTGTGTGTGTATGTGTGTGTGTGTGTGGTGTTGTGTGTGTTGTGTGTTTGTGTGTGTGTTGTGTGGTGCTGTGTGTACAAATGCTCAACAAGATCTTCAACATGCTCTTTTCTTTAAGTGTGCATGCAATTGCATCGTCCACGAGTACCTTTTGTTTCTTGTACCAGTGTGCCCTCTGGCATAGCTAAACAAATGGGGGGCTATTTTTGTATGCATGACGAAACGTTAAAAAGTTTGAAAAAAAGGGGGGAAAAAAACCAGGAGAAATTAGTATTTACACCGGTATGGTCAGACGCATCTGTCTTTTGCATTGGTTTAGCACAAAACCCGGAAGAGTCATTTCATTCATACCTCTTTTGGAATGGTCGAGGGGAAAAAAAATCTGATTTCTGTCTCTCTCCAGAAGTCTCTCAGTTTCTGTCTTACTCTCTCTCTGTCTGCCTGCCCTGTCTTCCTGTCTGTCTCTGTCTGTCTGCCTGCCTGTCTGTCTGCCTGTCCGTCCGTCTGTCTGTATGTCTCTCTTTCTTCTGCCTGCCTAGCCTGTCGTTCGTCCGTCTGTCTGCCTGCCCTTGCCTGCCTGGCCTGCAGTCTTGTCTGTCGAAGTCTTCTTCTTTCTTCTTCTTCTTCTTC
Source organism: Conus betulinus (assembly GCA_016801955.1). NCBI lineage: Eukaryota > Metazoa > Mollusca > Gastropoda > Neogastropoda > Conidae > Conus > Conus betulinus. Next base: position 672 of record JADBJO010009881.1, read on the forward strand.
TTTTTCTTTCTTCTTCTTCTTCTTCTTCTTCTCCTTCGCTATTTGTTCTCCTTTCTCTCTCTTGTCTCGGTTTCCCCAACTTTCGCAGGTTGATCTTCCACTCCCTTTTTTTTTGGGGGCCTCTTATCATAACGCGTATGCTTGGTTGTCTGTTCTCGGATGCATAAGGCGCGTTGTTGAGCGCATTTCGTCTGTTATGTGTCTTATCACTGACCCAGAGTCTCTTCATGTCTAGAATGGTCTGTGTTGTATTGTTTCAGCATGTATACTAACTATACTCATTTACAGCTATCATTATTGAATAACCACCAGATTTGTTTCTCAGGCACCAAATGTGTGCTTTTGTAAGACTGGTATAAATTTTCAGATTTCGGAGAGGTTACACCGAGTTTAGGGAGAAGAGGGGGCATGGCTTATGCGAAAGCGGATCCTATCGGTTCCTGTCTCTCTTTCAAGCCTCTCCTTTAACCTTGTGATGAACTGAATCATGGTACATCCGTGCTTTGGTAGGGGACGATAGAAGGGAGGGAGAAGGTTTTTCAAGAAAGCCGACAGGCCGCAGAAATTGGAACCCCCCAGCTTGTGGGTTCGAACTCACGGCCGTCGGCTCCACAGTGCAAACGCCCGCTGACCGTTTGTCCACGGGCGCCCTCGAGCTATATAATTATCCATTATTATTTTTTTGTGATGTTATTATTATTATTATATATTATTACATATTATTATTATTATCTGTTGTTTATTATGGTTGGTGTTGAGAGCTGTTCTTCTCATGACGTAATCATTCATCATCATTATTATTATTGCTATGATAATTATTATACAATACTTTATCATTTGGATAACTGTAGCGTTATTATTGTGGTTGGTGTTATGGTTTGTTGTGCTATTCTTCTTCTTCTTCTTCTTGTTATTACTGCTAATTACGGCTACCACTAACTACTACGTTCTACTATCTCCTTACCATTATTTTTTATCATTTGTTTATTACTATTATTTTATCATGTATTATCATTATTTTAAATTACCATTAATCTCATTATCATTATCGTTATTGTTATTGTGTTATGATAATTTGATTTCAAAATCTATCGTTGAGAGAAATTGTGTCGAGGGAAAAAAAAATCTTGGTTTCTGTCTCTCTCATACTCTGTCTATTCTTTTTCTCTCTCTCATGTCGGGCCCCTGCCTGTCTTCCTGTCTCGGTCTCTGTCTGTCCTGTTTTTTATTTTTTTTCTTATTTTTTTTTTTGCCTGCATCCCTGGAACGCCCCCCCGCCATTAGATAGGCGGTGGAGGATAGTTCTTCATCTCTGACAGGGAACATTAGCGGTCATAGGGAATCATCACACCAGCATAGAACGCCACAGCACATGTTTCAAAACGGGTTAACTCTCTCGTGGAATGTGTTTAGATTGGCCGTGAATCACAGTTCCCGCCTATTCCAGAATGGGACTCCTGGAGGCTACCCGCTTAGCGAGGGCTCCGGGTGGATGGTAATTATTCTTTTGTTGTTTTTTCTTGGTCGTTTTTTTTCTAAGGTAATGTAAATGGCTTATAGCACCCGACCGCAGAAAGCCAAAGGGCCATATCAGGGCTCTCACCTCGGTAACCACGGTAAAAAATCAACTCACAAGTCATTTTGACTACAACTTTTAACATACTTCTTTAAAAACCTACCCGCCCCATAATCAGTTTTGTGTTTCTCTAAAATTTAAGTTAGGTTCCCGTTTTTTTTTTGTTCGTTTTTTAAAATCCTTATAACACTCCATATTACATCTCAGCTCCGATGAAAAAACATGTTAATCTCTTTCAAGAAGTTTCAAAGCGCAATCGGGTGTGTGGAATCCATCTTCTGAACAAGGTTTTTCATGGAGTCTTTGCCTGTGAAATGGTTTTGTTCCTCTTATAAACCGGCCAAGTCCCAACACTTCTAAAAGAATATGTTTGTTCATTGTGGTAGTGGCTACATTCATGTAATGCACCACGGTAGCGTCTTTCGCTTTTGTTAAAAGGTATGATGAATGGGTTGTGTGTCGTTATTTTTAAAAGACGCTTGGCTGATGTGAAGACAGCGTGCATAGACTAGAACCGTAATTCTTCTTCTTCTTTGCAAACAAAGTGAAGTGGTGGATGAGAGGAACTCTTTTTGGATGGAACAACATAAAGGATAGAAACTGAACTGCTGTGAGACCCTACCTCTCTCTTGTTGTCTAGGACTGATGCCTGCGGAGATCCTAGACCAGTGCAAGGTGTGGTGCAGTCAGGGTCAGGTGGTGTGACCTGGTGCACCGGCATACCAACTTATAATAAAAAGACCACACTAAAGTGGGAACCAGATCTCGGGAATGGGCGCGAAACTGAGGTGCACACACAAACAAAATAAGCATTCAGAGGTTGACTGTCATCCTCAATATTTCTGTCTTCCTGTTTCTGTCTCTGTCTCTGTCTCTCCACTCCTCTCCTCTCTCTTCCTCTGTCTGTCGGTGTGTCTCTGTCCTGTTCTCTGCTTCTCATTTTCTTCCTCTCTATTATGTGTGAGGTCAGTCTTCCTTTCTGCCATTCTGTTTGGTTTGACTGTAATGTCTGGTCTGGCCGCCCTCTCTTTCTGTCTCTGTCTCTTTCCGTCTCTGTCTCTCCCCCTCCCCTAGTCTTCTCCGTCTGTCTCTGTCTGTCTCTCCCTATTCCAATCTTCCCAAAATCTCCGTCTGTCTCTGTCTGTCTCTCTGTCTCTCCCTATAGCCTCCTTCTGTCTCGGTCTGTCTCTCTGTCTGGTCCCTCCCCTATCTCCTTCTGTCTCTCATCTGCCCCTCCCTATCCTCCCCCTGTCTCTGTCTGTATCTTCTCCCTATTCTCCTTCTGTCGTCTCTGTCGCTGTTCTTCACACTCTATTCTGTTCTGTCTCGCCTCTCGTTCTCCCTGCTTGCCCGTGATTCTGTCCCTGCCCTGCCGGTCTGTCTGTCTGCCTGCCTGTATGTCTGCCGGCTGCCTCTCAGTGCCCGCCTGCCTGCCTGTCTGTTCTTCTGTCCGGTCTTTTTGTTTTACTTTACCAGGTTAACTTTTTCTCATCAGTCATCTGTCTCAATGAAGTCAATGACAAGCATTGCCATGTTTTCATTGCTAGAAATGGCTGCAGTACGTGCTTGCTCACCTGCTTTTAAAATATGGACAATACTGACTTGCCCTCACAATCTTTGAGTATGACCTTTGGCGATTCGTTGGTATATAAACAACCATGAATTGACATCTCACGATCCGTTCCGGTGTTCTCAATCTCTCTCTGTCCGCGTGTCTGTGTACGTTTCCTCTGCGTCGAATCCGACCCTGTCTCTGTCTGTCTCTCGGCTGTCATGTCCGTCCGTCCGTCCTCCCTGTCTGTCTGCTGTCCTCTCTCCCACTATACTCACCACCCCACCCCTACTCCCCCAGCCCCCCTTCCTTTCCTCGAATCTGAACCTTGTTTTTTTTTCATTTCATGGCCCTCCCTTTCCCTCAATCTTCCCTTTCCCTCAGTCTTTTTTCTTCCTCCCCGTTTTCCTTTTCCACGCGCCTGACCTTCAGATTTCGTCTCTATAACCGCTCTCTTCTCTTCTCTCTCTCTCTCTCTTCCCTTCTTCACTCTCCTCCTTCAGAATCTGTCTCTAATTATACCGTCTCTCCTCCCCCGCCCCGATCCCCCCACCCCCCCATCCCCCCACCCCTTGTGTCGCCGGCCAAAAGAATAAATGTGTTCTGCTGCCTGAAGAATATGTGTCCGGCCTGAAGTGTAGAAGACAATCTCACATGCAATGAAACGGCTAGATCTGCTCGGCCATCTATCTTCGCTTGGCATGGGGGACAGCGAGAGAGGAGAGGAGAGGTCTCCCAGAGGTGAGAGGCGGAGGCAGGGGGAGGAGGGGACATGTGTCGGACTTGCTCTGATGGGGCAGGAAGGTGCCAGGCTTGCAATGCTTGTCGTCTGACAACATAACAGAGAGAATCGGGATATGCTGGGTATATATATTTGTTCTCAGAAGTCACAAAAATGAAAACAAAATCAACTGGTCATTATGTGTGGTGGGACTTGTCACTCTGATACACCCACACCCACACACACACACACCACAAACACACACACCACACACACACACACACAAACACACACACACACAAACACACACAACACAACACACAAATGAGGAAACACGATGCCGTGGTGGATATTTGTTTCTGAACAACAATAGGATACATAATCACGGAATGCCATGTTTTCCTATAGAAGCTTGCTCCTGACAATTACGGCTGGAAAGAATATCATCACGATGCCGTGGTTGTAGTGACCCCATCTCTGATAACGTGGAAAAGAGGGATCGATCACACAATGTCCTGAAGGAAGGTTTGTCCTCTGACAATACAGAATAGAGGAGTACAATGTCATATTTGTATATTTATTCTCTGACACATAGAAGACAGACAAACGGTTGTCATGTGTTTGTGATACTTTTTTTTTTCGTGAAAATCAACTCTGGGATGATGACCACGTTACAGATGTTATGGTTGTTTTCCATACAACACCATAGGGGGTATAAGGATGTCATGTTCATTATTTTTTTTTTACGAAATATCATGATGTCAGGGTTGTATTTTTGTTCCCCAACACCACCACAGAGAGGGATTATGATATCATGATTGGATATTTTGTTCCCGGAAGATCATGATGTGCATGTTGAATGTTTGTGTCCCAGACAACACAACAAAAGAGGATCGTGATACAATGTTTGTATGTGTGTTCCGAAAGTAACGATGTCATGGGTTGTGAATTTTGCTGCCAGACCAAAACGACAGAAAGGAAAAAAGATGTCATGGTTGTAAGTTTCCAGAAAAAACCTGCAAAGAAGATCAAGGTTTAATATTATGGATACACATTTGTTCTCAGGAAACACAACAGAAAGGATATTGATAAAATGGTTGGATGTTTGTCTGAAACAAAATCACAGAGAGAATGATAATAGTCATGGTTGTATGTTTGTTTTTAAACAATGATGCTGAAATGATAATGATGCCAGGGCTGCATGTTTGTTCTCTGACACTGTTTCAGGAGGGGATCAACAGTATTTCACCCCCCCCCCCCCCCCCCCCCCCCCCCCCCCCCCCCCCCCCCCCCAGAGTGATATACATAGGAGCTACACACACACACACACACACACACCACACACACAACACACACACACACACACACACACACCACCACAAATGGGCTGCCGCTCAGTCCATTATGGGGCAGGTATTAATGACCGGATGTAACTGCTTGCGGGAGGGGGGAGGGGGGGGGGGGAGCACTGGAGGGGCTCAGAATGTCTCTCAGGCTGACACTTGGCATCTCGCCCCAGATCAAGGCGATCGCTATCGGAACAAAGGGATCGCTGTATCTTAAGACCGGCAGTGAAATCGCCCATGTGAACAGATGGATGTGGCGCGCGCGCGCGCGCGCGCGCTCGTGTGTGTGTGTGTGTGTTGTTGTGTGTGTGTGTGTGTGTGTGTGTGTGTGTGTGTGTGCGTACCTCCTAGATATATCACTCTGTCATAGTATCATGAAGGTATGTTCCTGACAAACGATGGAAAAAGGATCATGATACCAGGGTCAAATGGACTATCCCTGACAAACAAATACACAGAGAGGATGCAATGTCACAGTTGTTGGCTTGAAGCTGACATCAAAACCTGAGGGGGATCTTGTTACTGACTGACACCAACATAACGGATCTTGATGCTACGGTTGTTTGCTTGGTTGGCTGACATTAAGCTGTTGAATGGATGTTGATGTCACGGTCGTTTTGCTGGATGGGTGACTCGAAAACCAATGGTTATCTTGACGTCTCGCTCCCGCACTCGGTGGTGCTAACATCAAACCAGCCGGGGATCATGACGTCACGGTTCGTTTCGCTTGTTGCCTGCCATCAAACTAGAGGGAATCTTGATTTCATGATTGCTTTCTTGTTGCCTGACATCGAATCAGAAAGGATACTTGATATCATGATTTTTGTTGCTTGAAGTCATCACAGCGGATCTTGATGTCTCTGTTTATATTTGCCTGAACAGCCTAGAAGTCGCCAGAGAGGTTCACATTGTCACGGTGCAACACTATCATATAAAACACAACAGATGGATGGAATCGTGGATGTCATGGTTGAATATTAGTGATCGGCCCACACAGAAGAGGGATCGGTTTTATGCTTGCTCTATGACAATAATGTAGGAGGGGTCAAGGTGTGGAGGGCTGCATGTTTCTCAACACAGACGTGACGATCTCGGGTCAGTGTTGCACGTTAGTTCCTTCAGCAAACACCTGAGAGGATAACTGTTACTCATGGCTGTATGTTTGGGCTCTGGGCAACATATTACGTATAATCAAGATGTTACGATTACATGTCGTTCTCTGCAACACTGTAAGACGATTATGGCACGGCTGGTATGTATTTGCTCTCTGGAAAACGCAGAAGAGAGTTCGACACGAGGCGTCATTGTTATGTTTGTTCTCTGACAAACATGACGTCACGGTTCTATATATTTATTCTCTGAAATCACATAAGAGAGAATGATGACGGCATGTCTCTCTTCTCTGACAACTCTGCACGAATTATGACGATATCAAGGTTGTATGCTGCTCCCCTAAGAACACGGCGGAAAAGGATCTTGAGGGAATGGGTTCTTGAACAGGTAGAAGGGATCTGGACGACGACGTCGATATCATGCCTTTGTTGTCTGACAAAACAGGAGGGAATCACAATAATAACTTGGTTGATTATTTTTATCCTGACAGTATATGTCCGTGTTTTCTCTAACACGTTACAGCAGAGAAGATTGTCACAGTAGTATTGCGAAAGACACAAGAAAATGAAATGACTGTCATGGTTTTTGTATTTGTCCCAAGACAACGTGACAAAGAGGGCGGACAATGCCCTGTTTTGTGCTTGTCCCAGGACGACACAACAAAAGAGAGCGACGGGTGCCATCTTTGTAAAATTTGCTCCCAGACAAAAACAGCAAAAGAACAATCATGGACGTGTTTCTTTGAGTGCTCGCTGACAGCTTAGCCAAAACAAAAATGACGGTGTGATGTTTGCATGCATTTTAGTCCCCAGACAACGCAGCAAAGAGAAAGAAACATGATGCTGTATGTTGTTTCGCGACAAACACTGCCTGTGACGTCAAGGCCAGGCGTCTTTCTCAACTCCTCTCTGAGGCTCTGTACCTTTGTTTTTTTTTTTTTTTTTTTTTTTTTTTTTTTTTGCCGGTGACTGAATTCCCAGAAATGTGTCCCCCTCTTCTTCTCAAACGCTCCCCCTCCACTTGTTTCACGTTTCAGTGACTTCATGCAGACCACGGTGGATGCAGATTGATGTTAGGGGAGCTAGCCAATCAGACGCAAGTGACACAGAACAGCCACGGCTATCTGGATGAGACAAAAGAGATACCACTCTTGTTATGCTTTCAGGGAGTTTCCGTGCTTTTACTGGGTCACTGCCGATAATATAGTCACCCTGAGCCCAGTGTGTGCTTACGAAGGAAGGCCATTGACCGTTCAAAAGTCTGCCACCATATTTGAGAGAGAGGAGAGAGAGAGAGAGGAGAGAGAGAGAGAGAGAGAGGAGAGAGAGAGAGAGAGAGGAGAGACGGAGAGAGAGAGAGAGAGAGGATGTTTATCTTGATGGTAGACAGTAAACTTACCCACCTTTTACGCCCTGTAGCTCTGTCTACCAAAGCTACCTTTTTTTTGTAATTTGTGCTCCATTTTTCTTTCTTATTTGCCATGTTCACTGCAGTTTTTGTGTTCCAGTAGTTTTCCTTGCTCTGTTCCTTTGAAAACATTCCCTTTAAAAACCTTATCCTACCTTTTTGCAATCTTTCATACCTTCATGTGCTTTTCTGTGCTTTTCTCTAATGTTCCACTTCCTCATACCTGTTGCTTAGGTAGTCCTGTCTTATCCGACTTTTCCATGATTGTTCGTACGTGTCTATGTCCTTTCCTGTTTTGCTCTGGCGTTCCCTATTTTCTCAGTCTCAGTTATTCACACCACACACGCACAGACACACAGACCACACACACAGACACACACAGAGACACACACACGCACAACAGAAAATCTCGTTCTCCCTTAACTCCAATAAGAGTCATTAAGATGCTACACTGAAGAACTGTTCACCCGATTCCTGCAGCTCTGTCGCATGTGTCTGAAGGCCTAGGTTTCTTCAAATGTTTTGCCTGCCGAACTGCAGACATGTCAGTCAATCGTTCTTATTCACTGCCTTCCACTTCGTTTCCCATCCTCAGTACAGGTTCCTGGAAGGTTATTCTTAGCAAGGCTATGGTGCTTTTTTCATAACTGATGCAGCAGATCTTAATACGATCTGAAGTACTGCTTGATGGCTTGATCTCTTATTCTTAGGTAACATGATTTGTATTTTTGTTGTTGTGTATTTTGCTTAAAAAATTCATATCTATGGCCAGGATTCCTCTTTCTGGACCTGCTGTGATGGCTCATATTGCGTATGCTTACGAGAACACTGAATATACCATTACACGCAGGAGCTTGGTCGTGTGTTTAGTGAATATACATAATGAGTCTTCTATACAAGTTTTCGTATGGACAATGCTGATGTTGTCTTTACTGTCTTTGGGAGCATTTTTGGCTTGGATCCTTCATTGCCGAAAACAGGTCTTATTTAAGTGAAGTGTTGAACAGAGATTTTTTTTTTTTGCTTCCTTGGACGGATATATCAATAGTGATGGTGGTGTTGGACCGGCAGTGAAATTGGTCTTTTTCGTGCTGATTTCTATACTTATTCTTCTTGATGATGCATCCAGTCTTTGAACAACCTTGTCGAGCTCTGTTTGATGCCTGCCAGACCGTCATAGCATAATCTGCAGTGCATTAGTAATGACACGGTTCGAAGTATAGGTTTAAAAAAATATGGAAGATAGAAGGCAGCCCTAACGAACTCCAACAGAAATGTGGAATCATTCTCCAGTTGCACTCTGTATAGTACTGCATTGGTCGTTTTGGACTATAGTTACTGGATGCGTTGATGAAGGTTGTCCGATGTTCAGTTTCTTCCTTGTAGCCTATAGGGCCTTCTGCCAGACTCTATCAAACGCCTTCTTGAAGTCGATAACTAATAGCGTGGTAGTCGAGATATTGTTTTGATCATTGCTTCCTTGAGATGGATGACAAAATAGAGACTGAGGCCATGGTGAGGGCCACTCACTAGTGTGCCAGATTTTGTCGCAGGTGGCAGTTAGAACATGAGTTCTGCCTCGCTGTCACATTTCAAGAGTTTTGCAGGATTGTTGATAATGACGGCAGCCTTACAGCATTTCAGCGACATCGCTGCTGCTACAACTTCTTCAAGGAATATTGGAAAGTCATCTTCATTTCATGAATCTTTTTTGATGTAGTGCTAGCACACTTGGATCTTCTTTTCTCTATTCTTTTCTTTTTCTTTTTCCTTCTTTTTTTATTATAGAATCCGGAGCAATGTTCAGACCACCTTTTGAATTGCATTCTCTTCCTGTGTGTGATTGTAGTCGTCTTTGTACTGAATGGGTTGACTGAACCTATTTGCTTTGGTCTTGTACAATCTTAAAAGTTTCTTTCGTGTTGTCGTTGTCTTCTCTTTCTTCACTTCACAAAACAAACCATCTTCGCCATCTCCATACGCCATCCGGCTGAAATAAAGACCCCTCAAAAACAACAACAACAACGAAACAAAAAACACAAAAAAATCAACAAACAACAACAACATCCCCCCCTCAAAAAAAAACCAAAAAAACCAACAACAACAACAACAACAACAGAAAAACAGAAAAAAAACAAGCAAACAAACACAGAATAAGCCATCACTATCAAAACCAATTGTATTTGCACACACGCCAGACGTTTGATTCTACAGAGCTTCGTTTCCTGTTGTAAATTCTTAGTAACGTAACTGAAAGATGTGAACGAAAATTCCAGCATCGCCGGCCCAAATCTTGTACAGCAGAACACAACGCTCATGGCCCCTCCCACGAACGCGGCCGAAAGTGCGGATAATTGATGAAGATGGTTCGATTAAAGCCCCATTGGTCAGAGGTACCTTGGGCCGTGCTACTTCGATGTCAATTTTTCATGATAGTATTGTCTCGATGAAATTAGCTGTGGCTGGCGGAACGACATAAGCTGTACTAGCATTGACTGAGTGACGAATTAAGTAAAAGGTAGTTCCGACTGAACGCCCAAGTAGTTAAAGTAGTGCTTTCTGAACACACAAGTAGTGAACGTAGCGCTATCTGAACGCCTAGTTGCAAACGTAGTGCTATTTGAATGCCTATGTAGTGAACATAGCGCTATCTGAACGCCCAAAAGTAATGAACGTAGCGCTACCTGAACGCCCAAGTAGTTAGGATAGTGCTTTCTGAACGACCAGGTAGCGAACGTAGCGCTATCTGAACGCCCGAGTAGTCAGGGTAGTGCTTTCTGAACGCCCAAGTAGCGAACGTAGCGCTATCTGAACGCCTAAGTAGTAAACGTAGTGCTCGCTAAACGACCAAGTAGTAACGTAGTGCTGTCTGAACGCCTAAGTGGTAAACGTGGTGCTATCTAAACGCCTAAGTAGTAAACGTAGTGCTATCTTAACAACTAAGTAGTGAACGTAGCACTATCTGAACAACTGAGTGGTAAACGTGGTGCTATCTAAACGCCCGAGTAGTAAACGTAGTGCTATCTGAACGCCTAAGAAGTAAACGTAGTGCCATCTGAACGCGTGATTTACTAAACGTAGTGCTATCTGAACGCCCAAGTGGTAAACGTAGTGCTATCTGAACGCCCAAGTGGTAAACGTAGCGCTATCTGAACGCCAAAGTGGTAAACGTAGCGTTATCTGAACGCCCAAGTACTAAACGTGGTACTGTCTGAACGCCCAAGTACTAAACGTAGTGATTTCTAAACGCCCAAGTAGTACACGTAGTGTTATCTAAATTAAAATCCCAAGAAGTAAAAGTAGTGCTATCTGAACACCCAGGTAGTAAAAAATAGTGTATCCGAACGCCGGAGTAGTAGAAGTAGTACTGACTAACTCTTAAGTAGTAACAGTCGTACTGACTGAACGATATACGTAGTTAAAATAATGCTGAAGGATGACATAAGTAGTAAAAGCAGTGCTGAAGGAATAACGCCACTCTGAACAACACAAGTACTAGAGACGGTGTTGTATGAGCAACACATGCGGTGGAAATAGTGCCGACCGAACCACTGAACGAACAAAACAGGAGCATGTTTTGTTCGTTCAGTGGTTCGGTCGGCACTATTTCCACCGCATGTGCTTGTTGATGGACATATGCCGTGAAAAACGTGTTACATGAATTAACGACACATGTAAAAAGCAAAACTCCTCTCTATTCCTTTTTCAAGTTGGTGAGAAAAACAACAACAACAGCACCAAACCAACAAAACAAAACAAACAAACGACAAACCCCCCCCCCCCCCCAAGGAAAAAAAAAACAAACCAAAAACAAAAAAACAACAAAAAACCGGTCAAACGACGAAGTACTCGAACGGTTGAGGTGACTGTACGAATCTCTGGTCAGACGTCGCCTGGCCCGTATAAATCGCGATTGAAAGCCGTTCCCAAGATGAACGATGGTTTAGTGAGGTGAGGGGGGCGGGGGGGTCTAATCCCAGACGTGTCGTCCACAAGTTAGAGACCCGGTAAAAGCGTCTGTCTGGGGGACGAAGTGTTGTGTAGGTCGGAGGACCGCTTCTCGCTGGCTTTGGGAGAGGACAGAGCGGATGGGGAGCAACACCTCATGGCGCTC
>JADBJO010009881.1:17500-25000 GCA_016801955.1 Conus betulinus
GAACGATGACGACAATTAGCGGACTCGCAGAATTCTACTCCGGGCAAAAAAGGCCGTCTGAAAATATCACCTAAAAGAAATTTCTGCTGTTATCCGCACAGAAAAATGTTCGTTCAGGCAAAAGACGTTACACAGCAGGATGTGGGAGGCTGGGGTCTGGAGGGGTGGTGGTGGTGGTGGTGGCGGTGGTGGTGGTGGTGGTGACGGTAAGAGATGGAGAAATAAAAGGAGCGGGTTTAGGTGAATAGGAGAAAGAGGTATGATGCAGCACAGAGAGAGAGAGAGAGAGAGAGAGAGAGAGAGAGAGAGAGAGAGAGAGAGAGAGGGGACTTGAGAGTGGGTGTTTTCAGTGGCCGGTGGTGGTGATGGTGGTGGCGGTGGGGTGGTCGATTGTTGTTAGGGCAGATTACCATAATGCCAGGAAGAAGTGAGGGATGGTGAGGGCGGAACGGGTGGTTGAGGAGCCAGGGAATGTACAGAAAAGCAGACTCGCACCATACGCCATTTTTTTTTTTTTTTTTATTTTGCATCCTACTCTCTTTGTCTCAGACGTTTTGTTTGAAGCACAATCAAGACTGTATGACTGCTTATAAATTACCTGAAAGTCTGCACGCTAAACCTGTACCTTGTATGCTGACACAGCTTAATTTCAACTGGTTGGGAAATATGCTATGCGCGCCCACTTAAACGTTTTTGAAAATCCTTTTCAAATGTATGAACTATGTATGATATCACAATGAACAAAACTTTTTTTATTCTTTGAAAAAAAATTCTTTGAATATTTTCGTGGCTTATTCTGCGTGAATCGAGAAAAAAATATCACAGAGAGAGAGAGAGAGAGAGAGAGAGAGAGAGAGAGGAGAGAGAGAGAGAGAGAGAGAGAGAGAGAGAGAGAGAGAGACACACTGACACTGTCACTGACATCTTTTATTGACATTGGCTTATAGCATTTTTGTCAAGGGGGTACAATGTCTTTTTTCAAGCAAAGAAGAAAGAAAAAAAAACAAAAACTGCAAATTAGGTGTCTACACAACTAAGCAAAATAAAGAAATGATTTCCATTTCCATCACTTATTCGTGCGTTTTTTACAAACCTCCCCTTCACATACGCACACAGATCCATCCTATCTTCCATCGACTTGCACGCACGCATTTGTATCCTTATCCTCCCTTCTCCCCATTCACACACATTCTCTGCACAGGTGATTTATCTGGCTTGGTATTATGAAAACCACTCACTTGAACCATCAAGCTTCAAGGTCAAATAAGTATTCTAAACAATAAAAAATGAAATATAATTGATATCCCTCAGTGATTTGACTTTTTATTCATTTATATTTTTCCTCCGCGTGTCTACAGCAGCTGTTAGATATTTTGCCAGCATCTTTAACAATGTTCCATCATTTGTTTGCAAAACATTATTAAGGTTTCGACTCTTGACTATGTTATGATCAAAGAGTCTTGATTTTTTTCTAATGTCCCCATAAGCAGGACAAGCGAACAAAAAATGTAAGTCATCTTCTCTAATTGCAATATATTACATAATGGACATGAATCATCAACAGCATCATTATTTAGATACCATCTTTTATTAGCATTTAATCCCAGTGTTCTATTTCTAAATCTTGCAAGGATACCTCTTTGCCACCGATTAGATACTAGATGTAAATACTTTTCTGCCTCCAAGTTACTTTTGAAGGATAGGACCAGGAATATCTATCATGTTCTTCTAGTTGGCTATGCCAGTTTTGTTTATACGAGGAAATTAGTCTATCTTTGAATTCAGACATAAAAACAGTTTCGTTTCCGACCGTCTGGCTCAACCACACCATTCCAAACCTGTTCTCTGTCAGCACTTTCTTAACCTCAGAGGCCCAGTTAACATTTCCTTACTCACATTGTTGCAGCATCATGTCATAGGCTTGCCTGTTCAGTCTAGCTACTGGTAATTGTAATACTTTGCACCAGTATCTAACACACTCTACAATACATCTGATATACAAAGGGTACCTTCCTGTTTCACCGTAAGCTATTTTATTGGACGAATGAATCGAAATATTCAGAAACCCTTTGATTGCATAAGTGTGCACTCTTTCTGTTTTTTTAGATTTTCTTCAAGTCCCCATATTTCAGCACCATATGTAAGATCGGTTCAATCTGGGTATCAAACAGTTTCCAAAATACGTGTGGATCAGTAGTATTTAATTTCCTCAACGTTTTCAATATTTCTATCACTCCTTTTTTTTTTTTTTGCCTTTTCTACTTGTTTCACACCAACCTAAATTCCAACTTAATTTTCTTGTAAGAGAGAGAGAGAGAGAGAGAGAGAGAGAGAGAGAGAGAGAGAGAGAGAGAGAGAGAGAGAGAGACGAGAGAGAGAGACATGAGAGAGACCGACAGACTCAACATGAGCTAACAGACAACTCAAAGCTAACAGTCAGTCCAGAAAACGCGGCGTCGTTTTCCTACACCTACACCTCCCTCACTCTCAGCCCAGCACGCCTAGTAACTCCCTCACAGTGGAGATTCCTACACTTCTGTAACCCTTCTGCAGGCCATGAATGACAAGGACGATAACTCCTTTCGTGAGATTTTATGGTGTCCAGAGAACAGAAGGAAGATAGACAGATATGGAGATGACAAGAGCACAGAACCGATTAATGAACGAATAAAATAGAATACTGCTGGGGGCAAAGACGCAGTACGTAGACGTTGACAGCACCAAAAAGAATGTTCCAGTGTTCACTGCAGGAGAGGCGTAACGCCGCAAGATGTGAGGGAGTGGGTATCTTGGGGCAATAGTAGAGGTGTGTGTGTGTGTGGTGGGGGGGGGGGGGGGGGTAGGTCTAGGATTGTAGCAGCGGATGTGGGAGAGGGGGAGAAGCAGGGAGAACGGCAGAGAGGGGAGGGGATGTCTTGAGAGGGAGTATGACGGATGTGTGGGGGTGGCAGTGGTGGCAGGTGGGTCGACTACTGTGAGAGTCGATGACCACACTGCCAGGAGGTGTGGACTGAAGGGAGTGGAATCAGTGGCCGGAGGAATGAGGAGGGGTTGAAGGTAGGCAGATACGCAAAATAAGGTTTCTTTTCCCCAATGTCTTCTCTTCGCCCTAGATAGTTCTCTGCTTCAGATAATTCAGCATTACCAAATTCATCATGAATTATTCAGATTTCTGCATGCTGAACTTGAAAGTGTCTGCTTACAAAGTTATTCTCGAAAGTGAACAGACAGGCAATATTAGGAAGGCACCCAAGGTCTGACCAGCGCATTGGGCTAATCCGTAAGTCAGATATCTGTTGAGTCGTAGCCACGAGACCCTCTTCTTCAGTTCTCTCACCTTAGTTGTTAATTCATTTATCCATCAGCTTAAAATCATGCGTTGTGTGGTATCAAAACTTAGCGGATGAGGTGTAGCGTATATGGACCAGTCCGCACGCAGTGACGCTTCCTTGAAACTGAAACTTATACTCTTATCAGAATAAGCGAAAAAAATCTGTGTTCCCTATTAAAATACAGCGAACACACAAATCACACACACCCTGACACACAAACACACACACACACAAACACACACACACACACACACACACACACACACACACACACACACACACACACACACACACACACACACACACACACACACACACACACACACACACACATTACATTGTAATGGACAAACCACTTTCGAGCTTAAAAGATTCTTTATGCCATTTTTGTTTGCAGAGAGAGAGAGAGAGAGAGAGAGAGAGAGAGAGAGAGAGAGAGAGAGAGAGAGAGAGAGAGAGAGAGATTGTGTTTCTTCGTGACAGGACCGACCACTCGAAGCAGACACTGTAGCATCTCTTCCCCAGTCCTGCTCCCCCCCCCTCCCCCATCCCGCCCGCCCTCCCGTAATCACCCCCCTCTCTTCCCCTTCCCAACCAATGCACGGGACATCCTGTGCTTCCATATCCATTATGCAAATCATTATGCAAAGTATGATCACGCAATGGTTCCACAAATGACGATCGCTCTTTTCTGCAAAGAAGACAGAGAAGGTCCAAACGGATAGGGTTACGCGGTGAAGTCGACGTGAGATGGACAAAGTTGCAGAGATGAGATGGACAGAGATGGACAGACCAGTACGATGACGTAGAGATGAGATCGATAGAGTTGCACAGAACCATACGGTAACCTAGAGATGAGAGAAACACAGATGAACCGAACCATATCATATGGTCTTAAGGAGCGAGATGGACAAAGATCGACCGATACAGCAACAAAGAAATGAATTGGACAGGAATGGATAAACCGATACAACAACGTAGAGGTAGATAGACCATTATAGCCACGCAGAGATGTCACAGACAGAGACAGACAGACCAACATAGCCACAGAGGGGTGAGGTGGACAAAACGTTGAGGTGATTTGGAAAGATGGATAGAACTATACGGCGACATTAAAACGAGATGGACAGTCGTGAATAGGACACCACTCAAAAGGTCAGACGAAACGAATACAAATGGACGGAGCAATGCTTTTGAGTTCAGTCGTGGTAGACAGAGGTGAGTGCAGCAAGACAACGATGCTGATGTCAGATGGGCGGTTGGATAAACCAATACACTGACGATGGCGTGCTACTGGACTGAGAAGGATAGACCTATACAGTGACGTTAAAGGTGACAGCAGAGCAGAGACAGGTAGAGCAATAAGCGACGTGAAGGTGTAATGGGCAGAATCAGATACGCTAATACACTGTGCGTTAAGCTGCAATGAGACAGGGACAGGAAGGTTATGATGATGACGTTAAGGTGTAATGGAAAATGACAGGCGGACAAATACGGTGACGTATATAATATATATTGGACTGCGACAGATTGACTGACACAGCGACGGTAAGGTGTGATGGACAGAGACAGAGAAAACAAATACAACAACGAGTCCAGATGTAATGGACACTGACAGATCGGCCAGGACAGTGACGTTAACATTAAGGTATGATGGTTAGAGACAGATATCAATGTACACATCTTGCGTTAAGCCTTGTGCATTATTCAGACTGACTTTTGGCCAAGGGCTCTTCTTCAGTATTCCACACACTATTTACTGCAGAAGACGCAAAGTTGAGATTACTGGCATTCAAATTTGACCTAAATGTACCTTTTCAATTGTCATCTGTGACAACATATGGGTGAGCAAGAGTTCTACCTCAGATGAACTTGCTCGTAGAAAAACATGTTACAACGTTCAGTATGTGAAGTAACGTTAAAAAACGAAACCAGCTTCAGTTCTGTACAACATTTCCCACAAGAGCATATCATTTCGCATCTTTTTACAACCAGTACAATTCATACATTAGATGTTTTGCAGCGATCACAAACTAATCCGAAAGAAATGTAAAAAAAAAAAATGTTTGTCCAGCTATCCCTTGTCCATCGTGGGAACTTCAGAAAGCTTATTTTAACGTCAATCAAATATCTTTATGAAATAAAAAGCGACAAAGGTAACACTCCTAGTATGTCAGTGAAGAATCCGATATTACTCTGATTATTTTTTAAATCCTACACTGACAGGTCCCGTCCAGATAACCAGAAAAAAAGATTCCGCCCTGATTATTCCATGCTTAAACATGGGCAGACATTCATACTGGACAAAAAAAAAAAATCCATTTTCACAGCCAAATCAGCTGCTAATCTGACGTCTCTATGTCATGTACTTGATTCCCCCCCCCCCCCCCCCCCACACACACACACACACCACAGTTTGTGTCAGATTCATTGTCAGTTTTATACGCTTTATGGAGATTAAATTTTGAAGTGAGACAAGGCCTTGTTTTTGAGATCAGTCAATATACATTGCTGTACAATGAGGCGACAGTAGGCAGAAATCGAACAAAAGAATTAATTTTTTGTTGGGTCCCATCTCACTGCGGTATGAAGTGGAATGAAACAGCAGACAGTCTGGCAAAAGGAGGAGCAGACAGAAACGCTGCAAATTTATTAAACAATCCCTAAGATTTATCCTCTTGCGAATTAATCCAAATCAGGGAAAATATATACATATAAGCACAATTTAAGTAAAAATAATGGCTACTTTACTATCGTGCCCAAGGGACATTGTTAGATTAATTCATAAATGAAGGCTGAATACATGGAACACTAAATATTCTTATGGATTATTTGTGTCTGCAGAGAAAACATTTCTGTACATCGTCTTTTGTTTGAATGCTCAGTGTTGACCTCGCTCTATCAGGAGAAAGGTACTGAGATGACTAACTTTGATAATGTCAACATAGTCTTATATGGTTCATATGATGCTGAAATTGCCATGATTGTTTCGCAGTCAGAGGTTGCGAATTTTTTTTAACTAAACATCAACAATTTATTATACCACTAGGGTATTTCACTTATGCAAATATGCATGTATCAGATGTGGGCTTGAAAGTACTAACATGGATGATAAGTTAACTGTGGAGGTGTGTTCTTTCTTTCTTTATTTTTTTTTTATTTATTTTTTTTTTAGATAAGTGTCTAATATCAACTGGCGATGAAAAGACATTAAATAAACCACTGACTTGAACTGAACTAAAAAAATTCAAAAAACAGTTAATACGGGTCCGCCCATTTAACGGCCATCTTGTGCCGAATTAGACGAAGGTAAGTGATTGCTCATTGATTTTCTTTGTCCTGAGTGTTGTATATTTTTTTCTATGAAGAAGACCTAAAAGGTCGAAACGCATCGTGTTTTGTCTTGTGATTCGTTCGTCTAAGTTTTTTTTTTTTGTTTTGGCTGAGCCTTATAAGTTTTTTTTTATTATTTTTTTTTAATCAGTCAATGTACATGTGTTCTTTTTGAAATGTAGTGACATTAATTTCGGTTCGGTGCCTTCACATAGTAGAATCTATTTCAATGAAGAAGTCAACACACTGCCGAAGTATGGAGCAATACACATGGATCTTGTTTGAAATCTAGGCATTCCACCATCCTTTATTCAAGGATTCGGTACATACAAAATGCTTGCTAAAAACCCTACAGAAAGAAGCAAGGAGATTCCGGTTATATTGTTCTTACTCACGAAGTCAACCAAAATCTGATATTTGATACTATCGTAAAAACATCAATAGGGCCACGATATACTAAATGCCAGGTCAGTCGCCTTTTAGATTTATAGATTTTAAACCAAATGCTTTAAAAACAAAGTTCTCAAATACGAAAAATGTAGTTTTGGCGACAAAATAACAAAAGTTCGCACAATTTTCCACCCGAGGCTTCTTAAATTATATTTGCTTTTTTTTTTTCTGAGAGTTCTCTGAATGGGGTTTTAAATAACCCCAAATCAATCTATATCATTGATTCGAATCCCTTCCCCACTCAGGTTCTTATCTCTTGTCCGGAATTGGAAGCTGTTGGTCATCACTTGTCATCATGACATTCACTTGCTGTTTCCATTTTGTATATTCTTGACTTTTGCTTATACTGACATGAAACTTGATCCGCTTCCCCGCTCCTTCATTT
>JADBJO010009881.1:32500-35000 GCA_016801955.1 Conus betulinus
CATGTTTCCCGCCCTCTGTCCGCGCCAAGACCTACCCTATGCATAGCAGCCAATTATGCCCTCCCAATGCATACCAACGACACGGCGCCGAAGGTCCACAGATCTCGGGCAGATCTGTTAGCCGCTCTCTCTTCTCCCCCCCCCCCCCCCCCTCCCCCGCGCTCCCTGCTATTCCCTGTGTCCCTTCTACCCTGCAGTCTCACAATGATCCTACTGTCTCCACCTTCAGTAGTGATGCATGGTGTTGGCACTGTGTTGAAACTCGACTGCCAGGGTTAGTGAACGTTACTGATTCAGCGTCGTTTCCTTGGCATCGAGGTTTCGTCAGGAGTAGAGGGACGATGATGACAGGGATACCACTGACATCATCGCCACACCACCACCAACATCATTTTACACCCCTCCACCACCACCACTATGCCTCTATCACCACCACTTCTACTACCACCATCACCACCACCACGACTACCACCTCTACCATCACCACCATCGACCCTCACCACATTCACTATCATTTTAACACCACCACCACCACCATCACCATCACGCCTCTATCACCACCACCACCACTATCACCACCACCATCACCACCACCACGCCTCTATCACTATCACCTCCACCACCACCATCACCGCCACCACCACTACACCACCACCGTCACCATTACCAACCACCACCACATTCACCATCATTTTACCACTACCACCACCACCACTAGGCCTCTTCACCACCACCTCCAGTACCACCATCACGCCACCACCACTACCACCACCACCATCACTAACACCAAACCACCACCACCATCACCATCATTTTATCACCACCACCACCACCACTAAGCCTCTATCACCACCACCTCCACTACCACCATCACCATCACCACGCCTCTATCACTATCACCTCCTACACCACTTTCCACCACCATTGCAATACCACTGTCCTAACTAAACACACTACCCCCTCACCACCCATCACCATCACTAACAAAGACAAGAATATCAATGACTATGATCATCGAAACTAATTCATGCACACAAACACATACATGAATAGCAATAAATAATGACCCAGACACATGCATGAAGAGTAACAATGAGAATGGTAAACAAAGAAATACACATAGAAACAGTGTCGTACTTCGTTAAATCTTACTTCCACCTTCTGCAAACAATCAGGAGATTTGTTTGGGGTTTGGTTCGTTTCTTTTAGTTTCCCCATTAGTCTGATATTCTTGAACTATGCAGTTTTGCCAAGTTAAAACGAGACATCCTCAGAGCTGATACCACAATATGATGTCATCAGTCAGTTCAGAAACGACTGAATCGGGTGATCAAAAACGATTAAGGGCTTCCATTCCAATTATGGATATCAAATCCATGTGGACATAAAGAGCGGAAACAGAATGGAAGAAGATTTAAAAGTTTGTGTGGTGTATTTTTAAAACCATTGTCAAAGTCAAAACGAGAAGAGAAAGGTACAGCAAAACGAAAGAGGTAATATCTGAAGTATGAGTCGTCATGTAATTGTGCGTTGAGATGATTAGCATGAGCTTAATGCTGCCCTCCACGATAGTCTCTATCACGGGTAACCTACAATATTGACATCATGTAACCAAACAATAATGCCCTACGCTACAAAGTGATTACACTAAAGGAATGGAAAAGGAAGTTGAAATGTGAGAAAAGTTAGAGAAATGAAGACGTAATACAAACAGAATTAACAGAAATACGGACTGAGGATGAGGAATTGAACCCATTTTCTCTCAACACCTTGATGTCATGAAGTCCCTACTGCATTGCCGAAACTGGTCGTCTGTAACAGCTTGTACAGTTCCCCAAAGCTCACAGGGATAAGCCAAAAGACCAACTTAAAAAAGTCATTCAAGAGAAATCCCATTCAAGAGACACACTTTAAAAAAAAAAAAGCGCCATCACTTCGGTGACAACGTTCATAAATTTTTCTTACCTTACTAGTTCCTATCTTTTCCTATCCGGATAGATCCTATCGTTTTCCTATTCAAGTGAATCCTACCTTTCCCAATCCAAAATGTTTCCTGCCATTTCCTATTCACAGAGTTCCTGACATTTTCTTCCTCGATAGTTCCTACCTTTTCCTACCCACCCAGATACTTCCTAATTTTCCTACCCGAACGGTTCCTTCTTTTTCCTTCCTCAATAGTTCCTACCTACTCCTTTCTCAACAATTTCCCACCTCACCCTTCTTTAATAGTTCCTACCTATTCCTTTCTTAACAATTTTTCCCATCATTCTGTTCCTGAAAAGTTCCTACCTATTCCTTTCTCCACAGTTTCCCACCTTTCCCCTTTCCTCAATAGTTCCTTCCTATTCCTCAGCAGTTCCCCCTAACCCTTTCCTCAATATTTTTTTTACCGTTTCCTTCCTCAACAGTTTTCTACATTTTCCCCTCAACAGTTCTTCCCTATTCCTCAACAGTTCCAGCTTTCCTTTTCTCAACAGTTCCTTTCTATTCCTCAACACTT
>JADBJO010009881.1:42500-45000 GCA_016801955.1 Conus betulinus
GCATCATATACTGGGATTCCCTCGTTAACCGTTCACGCATCGTTAATCGGATTCCCCGCTTTTCTCTGGTGATGTTGGTTTACTCGTCCTGCAACCATGTTCTTGGGAAAATCATATCGATAAAGCAAGGTGGACTGAACGGTGGGGCGGGGGAACGGTGGGGGGGGGGTGGTTTTGGGGGGGGGGGGGGGGGGGAGGGGGGGGGGGGGGGGGGGGGGGGGGGGGGGGGGGGGTGGGGTGGGGGGGGGGGGGGTGGTGGGGTTGGGGGGGGTTGGGGGGGGGGGGGGGGGGGGGGGGGTGGGGGGTGGGGGTGGGTGGGGGGGGGGGGGTGGGGGGGGGGTGGTGGGGGGGTGGGGGGGGGGGGGGGGGGGGGGGGGGGGTGGGGGGGGGGGGGGGGGGGGGGGGGGGGGGGGGGTGGGGCGGGGGGGGGGGGGGGGGGGGGGGGGGGGAGGCGAGGGGGTGTGTGGCAGGAGGCTTGTGTGTTCACGATTTGGTGTGTTGATTCAAGTGATTGAACTTTTAAATACCTTGAGCAGAGCTTTACAGAAATCTGTTGTTCCATTGTACAAAAATTGTCAACTATTTAGGTATGTATGTATGTATGTATGTTGGATGGATGGATGGATGGATGAATCGATGATGGATGGATGTATGGACTGAATCGATGGAGGAATGGATGGATCTGTATTTGTATTTTTTCATCTATTTGTTTGTTTATTTGTTTATTTTGCTATCCCATCTTTCGTGTCCACTCAGTGACCATTTCTCCCATTTGTTGCACATTCTGCCTCACAGCCGTAGCCATTTATTTTCCTTGTCACAGCTACTGCAGTATGCAGGCGGCAAACAGAATCAGGTCGCTATGTAGCAAAACCACCAGAGGGAGACACAGCACAGCCGCCGAGTCACATCGTGTGTTTTACTCAATGGTATTGGTTTTCTTTTATCTAACACACGCAGGACACATCTTCTTAATTCTCATATTTAACGAAACTTAATTCGTCTTGGTCGAGGGAAAACCAGCGTGAGTTAGTGTCTCCCTCCGAAGGGCGCTAAACACGTCCATCCAAGGACCGTCCCCACAAACGTGAATATTCATGAGTTTTGCACAAACATGAATATCATGAGTTTTGACACGAATTGATCAGGTCCATGGACGTGGCGTGGAACTCGATGGGTGAAGTCACCTCAGTAGCAGGGCATCAGGCGCCAGGGATATTCTGATTCTTATGATGATGGGCCATAGCCAATGAGGATATGCGTGCGCTCCTTCTGATCTAACTGCACGACTGCGCTTACTCTGATCTGCCTCACCCCTAAGACCAATCGAGGAGCTGTCTCCCCTCTCGCCCCCCAACTTCCTCACCTCCCCCTCCTCCTCGTCCTCCTTCTCCTCCCCAACCCTCCCTCTCTCCCCCTTCCCCCTCCTCCCTTCTCCCTAACTGCCTCCACTCCCCCCTCCCCCCTGATGTCCCCCTCTCTCTCCCTCTCCCCCCCTCTCCCCCTCTCCCTCTACCCTCTCTCCCCCTCCCTCCCCTCTCTCCCCCACTTCCCTCCCCTCTCTCTCCCTCCCTCCCCTGAGCTCTCCCCTCCTCCTCCTCTCTCTCTCTCCCCCTCCCTCCTCTCTCTCTCTGTGTCTGTTGTGTGTGTGTGTGTGTGTGTGTGTGTGTGTGTGTGTGTGTGTGCATGTGAGTGTACAGGGTAAAGGTTATCCTGGCATCAGCAGGCCCGAGAGATGCATATACCTGCAGTCTTGGATGGTAAATTTGTGCACGAATTTCAGAGACATGTTCATGAAGTAGTCGGACCTCAACTATCTGGATGAAGTTTTCCAGTTTTGAAAACTTCAACTGTGCACAGGACACGGATGAGGCCGAAAAACTTCGAGTCGAACACACAACACCCCCTCCTCCCCCCACAAGCTATACAATTAAGCGATATTAACGATATTAACCGTTGCATTAGGATGGCTAGATTGGTCCGGTCGTTTGGTGGTGATGTTTACGGGTATCAAGAAAATCATGCACATGAAACCGACATTTCTCTTCCTGTCAAGTGCTGGCATTCGTCTTGTTCTTCAAAACGGGACGCATATTCCATACAGCCAGCTATGTTTTCAACATATGTTTGTTGGTTTCTTTACTGAATGGTTAACAAAATTATTTGAGGAATGGTCTGAGTGTTTAGGTGATGAAATAATTGACAGTTTTTGTTAATTTTTTTGTAACACCCCCTCCCCACCACCCATTCGTTTTCCTTTTTTAAACTGTACCCCACCATCCCTCCCCCTCCCCGACATCCTGGGCCATAAATATTACCTTCTCTCAAGTGTTAAACATTTTCTCCTTTTTTTTCCCTTCTTTTGATGTGGTCTTGTTGCAGGATCAGGGAGGGTGAGGAAGCACAGAGTAAGGAGGATCTAGGCAGAATTGATTTAACTTTGGTGAAATCCTCCCCTCCCCGCCTACCTCCCTCCGTCCCCGCACCCCCTTCCCCCCCA
>JADBJO010009881.1:55000-65000 GCA_016801955.1 Conus betulinus
CTATCTATCTATCTATCTATCTATCTATCTATCTATCTATCTATCTATCTATCTATCTATCTGCGTGCGTGAGTGTCTGTCTTCCATCTATCTATTTTTCTTATTCTTCTTTAGCAAGGACACACACGTCAATGTCTATGTGTGCGTGCGTGCGTGCGTGCAACGCGAGTGCACGCGCGTGTGTGTGTGTGTGTGTGTGTGTGTGTGTGTGTGTGTGTGTGTGTGTGTGTGTGTGTGTGTGTGTACGTGCGTGCGTGGTGCGTGCGTGCGTGCGTGAGTCCGTAAATGTGTGTGTGTGTGTGTGTGTGTGTGTGTGTGTGTGTGTGTGTGTGTGTGTGTGTGTGTGTGTGTGTGTGTGTGTGCGTGCGCGCGCGCGTGTGTGTGTATGTGTAGCTGAAAAAAAAATCTTCATGAAATAATCGATGCGTACAAACAAAACACAACAAAACAAACAACGGAAAAAAAAAAAGAGTGGAGGAAGTTCGTTTTCAGGAAGGAATGACCAGGGTGTCTGCTATCCTCTCTTTTCTTTCTCACTCACATACCAACCCTCTGAGGCGTGGCTGTCATAAACAGGCCTGGGCTTTTTCAAACCTTGTCCTGTGTAAAAGGGGCTTCACAGAGGAGAACGCTTGCAACGAGTTTTTCTTTTATTTTTGCAACAAAGAAAAAAAAAAAAAAAAAAAAAAAAAAAAGCACCCCTGATCCCTCTACTCGTATACATAGCTCCCTGAATCAGAGAACCGTTACAATATCTCCTGCACCTCCTCCTGACCCAGCCAAGCAGGCTGGTCACTTCTCACGCGATAGTGGAATCAGAGAGATGTTCACTCGATTCTCCCAGAGGAAAGGGTCACCACCGAAGTACAGGATGCAGGCGAGGTGGTCGTCATGGTGACAGAGAGATCACCTCCCCCAACCCCTCCATCCCCAACCCCCCTATCACTGATTGTTTGTCGGGGATAGATGTGACGTGCCCAGACCGGGCGTATACAGGATCAATGACGGTTTTCTTCAGAAAGGAACAGTTCACGGTTCATCTCTGGCCCTCCTTCCCCCCTGAGGAAGCTCGATGGCTACGAAGGTTGTAGGTTCAGAGGTGAGTTTGACAGCCGAACGTGATTTGATGCTCCGTGTGTGTAAACTACTCACCAACTAGAAGCAAGGCCCTCACGACTCGTGTGTGATAGATAGACTGCCACAGGGGTAAATCACATCATCCAGAGGGAGGAGAAGAGGGGCGAGGGGTGACGGCAGGGGGGGGGTTGGGGGAGTTCCACTTTAGTTTTAGGAGTCTACTATGATCGTCAGCCAAGTGTTGGGAGAGAGAAGATAAGGAGGGATGAGAAGGGGGTAGGGTGGAGGGTTGGGGTTGGGATGGGGGGGGGGGGTGGGGTGGGGGGGCTTGCAACCAAACTTATACCCCTTTCGGAACTGAAATAAATCCATTAAATTTTCTTTTCTATTCCTTTCTGGAGGGATTTTTTTTCGTTTTGGAACTCGGCCAGGTTAGAAGCGGGGTGGGGGTGGGGGTGGTGTCCGAAACTCCCTCCTAATCTGACCCACACCTGACGTTCCTCTGTCCCGAAGCAAACTTTTTATTAGACATTGAGTACATATTGTGTCATCAGTATGAACCAGCCGAGGAAAACGAGAAAAGCGGAAAGAGTTAAATGGTATTGTTAGAAAAATAAACAAACAGTTTATGAGCAGAAGTGTGTCTCTTTTCGTCCAGAAATTTTAGACGGTCATTCCTTCTTCTTCTTCTTCTTTTTTTTTTTTTAAACCACACTTTTCTGAAATAAGAAAATCAGTTAGTTGCATACAGTGGCAGCGAACAAACTTTAAGTAAAATTGAATTCCCCAGAGGTTTCTATGACACAACCTGTTTACAATAGGAAGCTTGAATTTCCAGAAGTTTCTATGACACAACCTGTTTACAATAGGAAGCTTGAATTTCCAGAAGTTTCTATGACACAACCTGTTTACAATAGGGAACCTTGACACAATCTGTTTTTCACAGAGGTTTCTATGACACAACCTGTTTACAACAGGAACCTTGAATTTCCAGAGGTTACTATGACACAATCTGTTTACAATAGGAACCTTGAATTTCCAGAGGTTTCTATGACACAACTGTTTACAATAGGAACCTTGAATTTCCAGAGGTTTCTATGACACAACCTGTTTACAATAGGAACCTTGAATTTCCAGAGGTTTCTACGACACAACCTGTTTACAATAGGAACCTAAATTTCCAGAGGTTTCTATGACACAACCTGTTTACAATAGGAACCTTGAATTTCCAGAGGTTTTCTATGACACAAACCTGTTTACAATAGGACCCTGAATTTCCAGAGGTTTCTATGACACAAACCTGTTTACAATAGGAACCCTGAATTTCCAGAGGTTTCTATGACACAAACTGTTTACAATAGGAACCCTAAATTTTGAGGTTTTTTCCACAACCTGGTTTGAAACAGCGCGACACTGAAACTTGTTTACAATAAGGGACCCTCCAAAATTTCCAGAGGTTTCTATCGACACAACATTGTTGATAAGAACATTTCCAGAGGTTTTATGACACAACCTGGCAATAGCAACCCAAAATTTCCAGAGCGATCAAATATCAAAACACCTTTGTGAATGTCATCATTGCGACAAGACATGGCGATCCCATTTTAGGGCTCACCACGTTTTGACACGTTGAGACAAATTGTGGCACTGTGACATTTTTGGGATGTAACATGGGTGCATTCTTGATTTGAGAATAGAAGTAATGTTAGCCATCAAAATCGATTTATTCTGTTCTGTCGGACTACAATACTTAACGAATACCAGTAGAGCAAAAAAAAAAAAAAAAAAAAAAAAAAAGCATCATCGATTCAAAATAATTTTTGAACAATTATAGCTAGCATGAAATGCCTTCGACACTTTATGTCTCTAGTTTCTGATCGTCACTTTTCATAAGTTGATCTGTGTGGATTGCTTTCTTTGACCTGTAGACATCGCCATCATTATGTTTTTCCCGGCAGGCATTGAATGAGCGCGTCCATTTTGCTGTTTTCCCACATACGTCATCACCAACGAACGTTTAAAACATTCTGGAAGGTGGAACGCACCCCCTTGGAACGTTTCCTGATGGGCATGACGCAAGAGCGAGTCATTTCCAATGATTGTTACTCGTCTGGGGCCTGTACAGTGAATGTTCGGTCAGGCCACAGCGAATGCGTCCAGGCAGCAATGTCATGTGCTTTGGGGAGACAGCCATTTTGCGGCTTCTTGGAGAGTAATTGCCATCAGGTCTGGCGCTCTTTCCAGAGCTTCTTTTGTGAACAAGTAATGACCAAACGGCAGTTGGAGGGATTGATATCCACCACCCTTCCACCTCCATCCCCCATCTTTTCCCTGGTTCCCCACCTTAGGCTTGTTCACCGTCTGTAACTCTCAGTCTGTCTATCTGTCCGTCAGTCTTGTTGTTGTTTCTGAGTATCTTTGTCTGTCTGTCTGTCTGTCTGTGTCTCTGTGTTTCCTGTTTGCCTGTTGCTCTCTCTGTCTATCTTCCAGAAACTTTGTATGTCACTGCATTTGTCTGACTGCCTTTCTCACTCTTTGTGTCCGTGTGTCTGCCTAATTCTCTGTATCTGTCTGTCTGTCTGTCTGTTTGTCTGTTTGCCTATTTCTCTCTCTCGCTCTCTCCCATCCCCTCCTTTCCTCTCTCCCTCCCCCTCTCTTTGTATGTGTTCGTCTGCGTCTCTATGATTATCTTGCCCTCTTTACATACCTTTCGTAACAAATCACATGTTATTCAACGATCTGCGGACTTACGTGTCTGTAATACTTTCCGTGGAAAGGATGTGAATACACCAATAAAGAAATCCAGCTCTTCTGTCGTCAGAATCCAGGAATCGAACGGTTACAGGAAGATGCTTGAAGATCCTGTGTTGTGAGAACCCATGAACCGCATGCTTACAGGAACATGCTTAATAATCATGTTGTGTGAGAATCCAGGTTTCGAACGCATACAGGAAGATATTTGATGATCTTCTGTTGTCAGAGTCCGTGAATGGAATGCTTAGGAGAAGACGCTTGTAGTCCTTTGTTGTCAGAAGCCACGAACTGAATGCAGACAAGGAAATGCTTGAAATTCGCCGTTCACGACATGCTTAGTAGAAGAAATGCCTAGCACTGCTCTGAAGCATCTCAGCTCCACTTTTGGATCTTCTACCGGCAGAATCCATGATTCGCATGCATGCAGAGGGAAAGATGGCGCAATGACATGCAAAAGCGTCCGCTCGAATCTGAGAGCGAAGCTTTTGGGTTCTTCAGACTGGTTGTAGTTTTGTCAGTGCTATCGCTGATTGCCTAGTTCGTGTTTGAATTTCAGTCTTTGGACTGTATAGATGATGGTGCCGAACTGTTTGAATGAGTGCACAGTTTCTAGTTCTAGTCCTCTTATGGTGATATTTGTGTCAGCTGGTTTCGTGCTGTTCACCTCAATTTTAATTTTCTGAACTTATTTTTCCGTGACATAAAGGGTGGTTGTCACAACCAGGCAGTACGCCAGGTTTGTGACCTTCTCTCTGCGCTATCAGCATGTACGTGATGGTTTGTTGTTCTCTGTAGACTGTTCCAATGTGCATTTCAGGAGCATTTGTCATTACACGTGCCAAGCTGTTAAAATAAAAATGTAACAAAATGACCGTTTGAACTCTTCTGGCGCATGGAGGATAAATAACGATAAACTCAGTTAGTTTCACAGTGGAGTGACCGCAGGCGGAAATTGAGACATCCATCTAACGCCGAATTCAAGAACATAAGTGATTGCTCGTTCTTCATTTTCATTGTCCTGAGTGCTGTTTATCTTGCCTGAAGAAGGCCTAAGAGGTCGACAGGCGTCGTGTTTTGTCTTGTAATTTAGAGCTTTAGCAAGAGCATTACTTGGCTTAGAGCGGTAGATTAAGAATGAAAATGATGATATTATCTCATCGGGTTTAGCAGAAACATTACTTGGTTTAGAGCGGTAGATTAGAAATGAAAATGACGATAATATCTCATCGGGTTTAGCAAGAGCATTACTTGGTTTAGAGCGATAGATTAGAAATGAAAATGACGATATTATCTCATCGGGTTTAGCAAGAGCATTACTTGGCTTAGAGCGGTAGATTAAGAATGAAAATGACGATATTATCTCATCGGGTTTAGCAAGAGCATTACTTGGTTTAGAGCAGTAGATTAAGAATGAAAATGACGATATTATCTCATCGGGTTTAGCAAGAGCATTACTTGGTTTAGAGCGGTAGATTAGAAATGAAAAAAGACGATATTATCTCATCGGGTTTAGCAAGAGCATTACTTGGTTTAGAGCGGTAGATTAGAAATGAAAAAGACGATATTATCTCATCGGGTTTAGCAAGAGCATTACTTGGCTTAGAGCGGTAGATTAAGAATGAAAATGACGATAATATCTCATCGGGTTTAGCAAGAGCATTACTTGGCTTAGAGCGGTAGATTAGAAATGAAAATGACGATATTATCCCATCGGGTTTAGCAAGAGCATTACTTGGTTTAGAGCGGTAGATTAGAAATGAAAATGACGATATTATCTCATCGGGTTTAGCAAGAGCATTACTTGGTTTAGAGCGGTAGATTAGAAATGAAAATGACGATATAATCTCATCGGCTTTAGCAAGAGCATTACTTGGTTTAGAGCGGTAGATTAAGAATGAAAATGACGATATAATCTCATCGGGTTTAGCAAGAGCATTACTTGGTTTAGAGCGGTAGACTAGAAATGGAAATGACGATATATAATCTCATCGGGTTTAACAGGAGCATTACTTGGTTTACAGCGATAGATTAGAAATGAAAATGACGATAATATCTCATCGGGTTTAGCAAGAGCATTACTTGGCTTAGAGCGGTAGATTAGAAATGAAAATGACGATATTATCTCATCGGGTTTAACAGGAGCATTACTTGGCTTAGAGCGGTAGATTAGAAATGAAAATGACGATAATATCTCATCATCGGTTTTAGCAAGAGCATTACTTGGCTTAGAGTGGTAGATTAGAAATGAAAATGACGATATTATCTCATCGGGTTTAGCAAGAGCATTACTTGGTTTTAGAGCGGTAGATTAAAAATGAAAATGACGATATTATCTCATCGGGTCTAGCAAGAGCATTACTTGGTTTAGAGCGGTAGATTCAGAATGAAAATGACGATATTATCTCATCGGGTTTAGCAAGAGCATTACTTGGTTTAGAGCGGTAGATTCAGAATGAAAATGACGATATCATCTCATCGGGTTTAGCAAGAGCATTACTTGGCTTAGAGCGGTAGATTCAGAAGAAAAATGACGATATTATCTCATCGGGTTTAGCAAGAGGATTACTTGGCTTAGAGCGGTAGATTAGAAATGAAAATGACGATATTATCTCATCGGGTTTTAGCAAGAACATTACTTGGCTTAGACTGGTAGATTAGAAATGAAAAAAGACGATATAATCTCATCGGGTTTAGCAAGAGCATTACTTGGTTTAGAGCGGTAGATTAGAAATGAAAATGACGATATTATCTCATCGGGTTTAGCAAGAGCATTACTTGGCTTAAAGCGGTAGATTAGAAATGAAAATGACGATATTATCTGATCAGGTTTAGCAAGAGCATTACTTGGCTTAGAGCGGTAGATTCAGAATGAAAATGACGATATTATCTCATCAGGTTTAGCAAGGGCATTCATTACTCGGCTTAGAGCGGTAGATTAAGAATGAAAATGACGATATTATCTCATCAGGTTTAGCAAGGGCATTCATTACTCGGCTTAGAGCGGTAGATTCAGAATGAAAATGACGATATTATCTCATCGGTTTAGCAAGAGCATTACTTGGCTTAGAGCGGTAGATTAGAAATGAAAATGACGATATTATCTCATCAGGTTTAGCAAGAGAGCATTGTTCGGCTTAGAACGGTAGATTAGAAATGAAATGACGATATTATCTCATCAGGTTTAGCAAGAGCATTACTCGGCTTAGAGCGGTAGATTAAGAATGAAAATGACGATATTATCTCATCAGGTTTAGCAAGAGCATTACTTGGCTTAGAGCAGTAGATTCAGAATGAAAATGACGATATCATCTCATCAGGTTTAGCAAGAGCATTACTTGGCTTAGAGCGGTAGATTAAGAATGAAAATGACGATATTATCTCATCAGGTTTAGCAAGAGCATTACTTGGCTTAGAGCAGTAGATTCAGAATGAAAATGACGATATAATCTCATCGGGTTTAGCAAGAACATTACTTGGCTTAGAGCGGTAGATTCAGAATGAAAATGACGATATTATCTCATCAGGTTTAGCAAGGGCATTCATTACTCGGCTTAGAGCGGTAGATTCAGAATGAAAATGACGATATTATTTCATCAGGTTTAGCAAGAACCTCTGAAATAGTGTCTTCCTCGTATCACAGTTTACGTGCTGTACCGTCGCCTCTGCGTTGAACATTTTTATAGTCATCTATCTATATATATTTTATAGTCTATCTATCTATCTTTCTATCTATCTATCTATCTATCTATCTATCTATCTATCTATCTATCTATCTATCTATCTATCTATCTATCTATCACTCCTAACAGATGGGAAACTAAAGCGCTTTGTACATATCCTCTGAGTAGACAATGTTGAATTGGACAAGGCGTATTTTTTTTTGCTTGAAATTTCGACAAACGCCATTCAAAGCCCCGCCCAGCAAGTCTGAACAGCACAAATTCATCTTTGCCTACCCAAGCGTAGACAATTACAAAAAACAAACAAACAAACAAACAACAACAACAACAAAAAAAAAAAACATGGCTTACTCTCGACCACACATCTGGAACTCTCTTCCAAAAAAACGAAATCATTGAAAAAAATACACACACATATCTTATCTTCGAAGCAGTCACGTGTTCTTTACAAAACCCAAAACCACCACAGTGCAAACTGCTTTACCAGACACGACTAACATCTTTGAATACATTTTTGGGAAAGACGTGCTTCATTTAAGATACCCCCTCTACCTCTTAACCTTCCGCTTGTCTTTCTTTGTATTTGTTCATGTTTATCTCCCTTATCTTTGCCAGCTCAACATGCTGTGACTTCATCGATCTGAGACTTCACGTTGGTACTCTGGCTATGTTTGTAGTGGGCTTTTATGTTAATAGGTATGTGTGAAAGCCATGCAGTGAATATACACGCCAAGGACAAATTGTTGGTTAAATGCGTTGGCCTAAAATCTTCTTTTGAGGTATCGAAGATCGAATGCCCCCCCCCCTTCTGTCTCTCTATCTCTCTCTGTCTGTTTGTCTGTCTGTCCGTCCGTCCCTGTCCGTCTGTCTGTCTGTCTCACCCCCCCCCCCTTCCCATTAAACAGTTCGCTTTGTATTTGTATGAAGCATTTAGAATACGAAATGAAGTGTTTAAGATAGAAAATTATGTGCTAAGGTAGTTCAATGAGTTGAACTGCGCGGTTTGATAAGTATTTATCCCCTTCTGAGGGGCTTTGGCCGTTATGAATAAAACGGCTACGTCAACTCTGTCTGTCTGTCTGTCTGTCTGTCTGTCTATCTGTCTGTCTGTCTGTCTGTCTGTCTGTCTGTCTGTCTGTCTCTCTCTCTCTCTCTCTCTCTCAGTTTGTCGGTCTGTTTGTCAATCTATCTACCTGTTGTTCAGACCATCACCTTTTTCGCTGGGAATCTCGACTCCTTGTGCTGTGATTGCGTGCTGGGGCCCTAGTATTTGCTTGTCGCCTTACTAAGGTACCTGGCCTTTAAACAACATGATCCGAGTTATCCTGGAATCTTGGCAACAACAGTCAAAGGGGAAAGAACCCATTTCATAACAGACACATGTCTGGTCCGCTGAGATGTGGGTCTCCCTTCCACAAAAGAGAAATCTCTCTCTCTCTCTCTCTCTCTCTCTCTCTCCTCTCTCTCTCTCTCTCTCTCTCTCTCTCTCTCTCTCTCTCTCTCTCTCTCTCTCTCTCTGAAATGACAGTATAGACTGTTGGTTAAGCGTCGGCCTAAAATCTGCTTTTTTTGGTATTGACGATCCAAACCCCTCCCCCTCTCTCTCTTTCTGTAAAAGGACAATATAAATTCTCTCTCTCTCTCTCTCTCTCTCTCTCTCTCTCTCTCTCTCTCTCTCTCTCTCTCCTCTCTCTCTCTCTCTCTCTCTCTCTCTCTCTCTCTCTCTCTCTCTCTCTCTCCAGGCTTTGCCGATAATCTGATTTGGTGTCAAGATGCTTCTATGTCTCCTTTCTGTGTAGGAATATCATATTTCACTTGTGTGTGTGTGCGTGTGTGTTGTGTGTGTGTGTGTGTGTGTGTGTGTGTGTGTGTGTGTGTGTGTGTGTGTGTGTGTGACAAATATTTTACTGTGTACTTTTTCTTTCTTTTTTTTTTTTCTTCTTCAATGCTAATATGTATCATCACTATTCTTGTTATATTAGTAAACTGTTCTACATTGTGAAATAGTGTTCTGCATTGATATTCTTAGTCCATGAACTGGGACAAGGACGAGATGGATGAAAAGCATTTCTTGCTTATCTGTTACCCTGGGAATATAGATGATCAAACCATCTCTCTCTCTCTCTCTCTCTCTCTCTCTCTCTCTCTCTCTCCTCTCTCTCTCTCTCTCTCTCTGTCTTTGTCTTGGGAAAGACAGAAAGACTTTCATAGACTATAGATTTAAAGGAATCAACTCAATGAACGCCAGGACGCAGGCCTTCACTTCTTATTCCATCACCATACATCAACCTGACAATCAGTTTGATACTATAAAAACGAAGGACTAAATTGGACAGCCATATATATATATGGAGAGAGAGAGAGAGAGAGAGAGAGAGAGAGAGAGAGAGAGAGAGAGAGAGAGAGAGAGAGAGACTCGGAGGACATTATTCATGAAAGGCCATTGCCCATTGTGAAGGGATATGTACAACAAGATCAGTCCAAACTGT
>JADBJO010009882.1:0-7500 GCA_016801955.1 Conus betulinus
TTTGTGGTATGTATGTGTGTGTCTGGTGTGTGGTGTGTGTGTGGTTGTGTGTGCGCGCGTGCGTGTGTGTGTGTTGAGTGTGTGAGTGTGTGTGGTTTGTGTGTGTTGTGGTGTGGTGGGTGTGTGTGTGTGTGGTGTGTGTGTTGTGTGCCATACGTGCGTGCGTGCTGTGTGTTGTTTGTGGGGTGTGTGTGGTGGGTGTGTGTGGTGTGTGGTTTATGTGTGGGTGTGGGTGTATGTGATGTGTGTGAGTGTTCTGTGTAGTCTGTGTGTGTTATGAGTGTTAGTGTGTGGTGTGTGTGTGTGTGTGTGTGTGTGTGGTGTGGTGTGTGTGTGTACGGGTGTTTGCGGTGTGTGTGTGTTGTGTGGTCTGTGTGTGTTTGTGCGCAGCGCGCGGTGTGCTGTGTGTGGTGTGGGTGTTGTGTGTGTTGTGCGCGACGCTCGCGCGCGCGCGTATGTGTCGTGGGGGAGCAAGACAAGCAAAGGGCGTTAATGAAGACAGTGCTTCCGGGGGAGGGGGGGGGGGGGCATGCTGTCCCGTCATGCTGCCTTGCACTTCCGCTCTGCGCTTCCAGACACCTGAATGGAAGAGAAAACGTACTTTGGAAATGTGAGTCATCTCCTTTAAGTGACTGTGGCAGGTACAGAAAAGTGCGGATGTTCATTTGGACCATGCTAAATGGCATTATTATCTGAAAGATGCTCTCTCTCTCTCTCTCTCTCTCTCTCTCTCTCTCTCTCTCTCTCTCTCTCTCTCTCTCTCTCTCTCTTTCTGCAGCATAAGTCAGCATAGGGCGCTATTTGTGAGTCAAATAACTTCCAGAACAAAGAAGGGTCAATGCTATTAAGTCTTTTATGCATCGTAGAATTTCTACAACCCCTTCTTACCCTTTCTGCCGATTTTACGCCACCCTGCATTTAGACTTAAACGAGTTGTAAATAACATCCCCAAATATTTGTAACTATTGGTTACTTTTACTTCTACATCTCCATACCACCACTTTTCATGCTGGGACAAATAACCACCATACGAAAGATAATAATGTGTTGTTTTCTCTAGATTAACACTTAATTGAATTCTATCTGCTTCATTTTTTAAAACATTTATTTGATTTTGCAACCCAGCAACAGTACTAGAGAACAAGATTACATCATCTGCAAATAAAAAGCATAAACAGTTCAACAGCACCTGCAATCAACTGTATACCATGTTTGCCTTTATGTGACATTTCTAAAGCTATCTCATTTATTTTAAAAAATGCAAACATTTGAGGGCTCAATAGAACAACCTTGCTTCACTCCTCTAGGACAATTGAATAAGTCACTGTACAATCCTTTCTCACGAACACATGCTAAAACTGAATTATATACACCACGAAGAGCATAGTACAATTTTCCTTTCACCCCTGTTTTTCTAAGAACTTGCCACAACACATTTCTATTAACAGAATCAAAAGCCTTTTTAAAATCAACAAAAGCAACATACAGTTTAGTATTTTTCTTTAGGCACTTTGGGACTAAAGCATATAATGTGAAAATGTGATCAACTGTAATATATCTTGACCTGAACCCGCCTGCTCTTCCCCAATTTTTCCTCTCTTTTCAGCCCATTGTGTCAATCTTCTATTCAAAACATGGGTATATACTTTACTGATTATACTTGTGAGAGCTACACCTCTATAATTGTCTGGGTTATTTGGGTCTGCTTTTTTGTGGATGGGTACAATAATGGACGTTGACCACGACAGGGGAAACAATCCATGATTAAACAAATGGTTAAATAAAGAAACACAGAAACCAAATACATAGTCATTGGCATGTTTTATCATTTCACCTATTATTCTATCTGGTCCTGGGCATTTGCCAATTTTCAAATTTCTAATACTTGCTCTTACTTCATCTGTAGTTATAGGGTCATCAAACAAAAGCTCACCATTTTGTTCATCTTCTATTTCTTCTACCGCTGGATCACTTTGACCATTACAAAGAGAGTTGAATACACTATGAAACCCTGCTGCAGAAGTTTGGGGATTAGAAGAAAATTTTGAAATGGCAAAGGTACATACTATGGCTATTAAAAGATTCATGAACATTCCACTGCATTCATCAAACACAATGGCTTATGGTGATTCTGGAAGATATCCTTTATTCATTCAAACGTTTTCAAAATCTATTAAGTATTGGTTAAAATTGACACAACTTCCAACATCAAGGCTATGTAGACAAGCATATGATATGCTATATTTACAAATGGAAAGTGAATACCGCAACTAGGTTAGTAAAGTAAAACATGTGTTAACTGTTAATGGGTTTGGTATGTGTGGCTTAGCAAAGAGGTAGGGATCGAAAGGGCATTTATGTCAGAATTTAAGGATCGGTTGATAGCCTGCTACAAACACATTTGGCATTCAAAAATGGAAGAAAATGACAAGTATTCATGGTTTTATTCCTTTAAAAGTATTCTACAGCCGGAAATGTTTTTGAAATCCGTTACTAATAAATGGGCATAGAAGCATATTGGCCAGATTTAGAAGTCGAACCCTTGGTTTTTAAAGCAAATAAGAAATGGTTTTGCAATGAAGTTTCTGTTGATGATGTTGTGTGTTGTGTCCAGATAACAATAAGGAAGATGAAGAGCACTTTTTATTTCATTGTAAGGCATATGAAGATAAAAGGAAAAAAAAATCAAAACAGTTTAATTTGATGCCAGAAAGACCATTTACTTTGATTGAAACTATTATCTTCTGATGATGGGAAATATTCTTCGTCTGTTTGCTAAATATATTGCTGAATGTTATGATATCAGAGAGAGAAAAAAATGTCTGTTGCTGTTTCCCTGTGAGACAGTGCTTTGGTTCTCCGTATGTCATAGCTGGTCATTTAGGCCCATGTTTGGTGATCTTTTGTTTGCCGTTGACTTTATTGTTCCCAGATAGATCAATACCGGGAATCATGTTTGGAATGTATTACATTTTTTTCGTTTCATAAATTCTTGACGCTGCATTAATGATAGCCCCCTTGACATGAAAGACTGTATTTTGTCATTGTCAATAAAAAACGATTCTGAAGCGTCTGAAGCGTGTCTCTCTCTCTCTCTCTCTCTCTCTCTCTCTCTCTCTCTCTCTCTCTCTCTCTCTCTCTCTGAAAACCACTCAGTGAGGTTTCTATATTCTATGAATTTTATAGTTTTCAGTCCATCATGATCCATCTTCTTAGAATATCATAATCTGACAACGTATACCAATATATTCCTATGTTGACCAACAGATGGGTAGATCCACAGTTTAAAAAAAAAAGGAAAAAAAAAAAGAAATAGACAGAGGTTGGCAGAAAAACTACAAATCCCTCGTGGCACAAAACGACAACTGTCTCCTGTCGACAGCTCTGTGGGAAACTAACGAAGACCGTACCCCCCCAGAAGCGACGCACGCGCTATTCCATTATGCCACATCTCACTTCCGCTCGGTGATGGCAAATGGGTAAATCGGAAGAGAAACGAATCTCGGCGGGTGTGAGTCCACTCGTTTGTGCAAGAATGTGAACGGTAGGGAAGAGAGGGTCGTTACCAAGAATTTGTCAGGGGATTCTGTTGTCTGGACATCGTTTTTGAGACACTCCTGCGTGGAAGTCTGTCTGCCGTTCTGTCTATCTGCCTGTCTTCAGTTTGTTGCATAAAAGTAGAAGTTAATGTTCAGAAGTTTGGAGAGTGTTCTGTGCCTTCTTCACATCTTCCTGGCTTTCTGGCTGTCTGATCAATTCTGTTTCATTTTATAATGGGACAAATTTGCAGTCTTTAAAAAGTATATGTACTAAACCTGCAAAACATGAAACAAACGAATCGCAAGACAAAACGCGACGCGTTTGGACCTCTTAGGCCTTCTTCAAGCAAGACAACACACACTCAGGACAACGGAAATGAAGAACGAGCAGTCACTTATCTTCTCATTTGTTTAGATTTCCGCCTGCAGTCGCCTCACTGTGCAAACCAAATGGCGTAGTGTGGAACGAACGAGCCCAAAATACGCTACTTTTTATTTCAATTTAGCAACTGTGGGAAAAATAGTAGCGCTAGCACTGCCTCAGTGATAGTTATGACAAAACAAGAAGGGTAAGTGTTGCACCTGACATGAGCATATACGTGACCACAATGTGACAGATGTATAAACACGGACTATCATTATTTTAGACTGGCTCAGGCATTGGATCCTGAATATTGCTGAACATAACATACAGTCGAAGAGACACGAAGGAGATATAACATCAGTGTTACTATTTTGAACGACAATTGTAAATGAGACAAGGGGACTGTTTATTATTTGTTTTCCATGCCGTGTTCAAGGCTGCTTTTCCCTCAAAGATAATTACTAGAGCAGCTGACATTCACTGACGCCTTTCTCGTGAGCTTCATGCATCTAATTTGTCAGAAACAGCTGATGTTTTCACCCCTCTTAACGGTTTGCTGAAAAGTCACAGCAACTGCGATGATTGTGTACCATAACAGCCAACAGGGAACTCTCGTAATCATATAGCAATGGTGATGACATGCGTGCTCTCTCTCTCTCTCTCTCTCTCTCTCTCTCTCTCCTCTCTCTCTCTCTCTCTCTCTCTCTCTCTCTCTCTCTCTCTGCACGCAAACACATACTCAGTAGACATAAAAGCATCTTGCACGAGTGGGGTGGACACACACACACACACACACACACACACACACACACACACACACACACACGAGAGCGCGCAAGCACGCACGCACGCTACAGAGACAGATAGACAGACCGACAGGAAGCAAAAGCGATACAATATCTTGCTTGAACAATTGCTGCTTCATTCTCTCTCAGTGATGGATTCACTGTCGCTCTTTCTTCTTCTTCTTCTCTTCTTCTTCTTCTGAGACAGAGAGAGAGAGAGAGAGAGAGCGAGAGAGAGAGAGAGAGAAAGAAAGGAGAAGAGAGAGAGAGAGCGTTGGGGCAACCACAATCAGATCGGTTAATAGATTGGAAAGAGAGACAGAAAGGCAGACAAAGACAGAGAGATAGAGAGATGGAAGAGAAAAAGATATAAAACCTGATACTGAGAGAGAGAGAGAGAGAGAGAGAGAGAGAGAGAGAGAGAGAGAGAGAATCAATTTATCGTATTGTCTTCCTGTCAATCGATTCACTGTCGTCCTATCTGCTTTAACTCAACTGAACAATTTGATAGAAATGGTGTAAAACACCCTTGTAGGGTCCGCTCTGTTCATCGTCATTATCATCGTCAATGACGTCATCATCAGCAACATCATCTACAACGATGGCAACATGTAATCCGCTCTGTTCATCGTCATTATCATCGTCGTTGTCGTCATCATTAGCAACATCATCTGCAACGATGGCAGCAAGGACTAGTCACTACTAAAAAACAGCAACTTCAATAACAGCGTGAGCATTAGCCTACTCTTTATCTGTTTTCTCACTCTTCCTTTTGGTCTTCTCTCTCCCTCTCTCTCCTCTCTCTCTCTCTCTCTCTTTCTCTCTGCCCTCTCTCTCTCTCTCTCTCTCTCCCCACTCTCTCTCTCTCCCTCTCTCTCTCTCTCCCTCTCTCTCTCTCTCTCTCTCTCTCTCTCTCTCTCTCTCTCTCTCTCTCCATTTGATCACTTTGACAAAAGCTGAAATAAAATGTCTGGGCACTGACGGCATTAAGACTTCAAAGACAGGTAACTTTCTATTCACACTTTTTTGTTGTTGTTAATACTTCTCCCATTTCTGTAATTCTCTCTCTCTTCTCTCTCTCTCT
Organism: Conus betulinus; assembly: GCA_016801955.1. Taxonomy (NCBI): domain Eukaryota; kingdom Metazoa; phylum Mollusca; class Gastropoda; order Neogastropoda; family Conidae; genus Conus; species Conus betulinus. The sequence continues at coordinate 5,773 of JADBJO010009882.1, forward strand.
CTCTCTCTCTCTTCTCTCTCTCTCTCTCTCTCTCTCTCTCTCTCTCTCTCTCTCTTTGTTTTTGCTTTTGCTTTCTTTAATTTCCATTTTTTCAATCCATTATTTTCCTGTTCTTTGTCTTTGTCTTCTGTACACCTCAGCTGACCAGATGGTCCACACCATCCTGTGAAAGCCTCCAGGAGTTGTCCTTTCCTTAATGGCCCCTTAATGCAAAGAAACAATAATGTTGCTTTCGCATTGCAGATTCATTTTGACTGGTGATTGAAAGGCTGTATTATGTTCTTCTTTTAAAACGGTATCCAGGATTTAACTAGGTTTGAGAAGGACATGCCTCTGTGATGATGGTCAGAGAAATTGAATGGTACAAGAGGTTAAACGTCTCACTGGTGGAGTTGATAGAACTGTGGGGCTCTGAACTTTTCATTTGACTGAGATCGAACGCTAGAAAGGAGTGAACTCCTCAAAATTCTACACTCATAGTTGGATGTCTGATGGGAATCAGATTTACAATCTGTCTGATTGTAACGCTAAGCATTGCTCTTAACTGGCTTGTCTTCAGCTGACTTTAACAGATTGGTATATTCCACATTCAATCACATTTTTGTGAAGATGAAAAAAACGTCTTTAAAGAATAAATGCACATGCTGTCATCCATAAAACATAAAAAACACTAAAAAAGGACACTCTGTGCATCCATATGTATTTCAGTGCAATCCTTTTTCTATACAGAAATGGGGGTAAGGTAAAGAGAGAAGGGGGGCTCTAAACAAACTGAAAACAAACTGACTCAGATTTACATGTGATTCTCTTTTAGAACGTCTTGTGAAAGTATGTAGTGTAGATAGTGAGCTGGTGTTCGAGAAGAGGGCCTCAAGTTGCCTGGTGTTCGCAGAAATCTGGCCTCAAGTTGAAAAAGATGATTGAATGGAAAAAGAACAAAAGTAACATCCTGTCCTCCACCTACGTGATCAATGATTAGGTGTCTTCTACCTTTGCTTGTCCTTCGCTCTCCATCCTGACTCTCATTGATTTATCGTCCAGTCATCCTCCTTCGTTCTTTTCCTACTGTCTGATAAGCTAGGGTAAACAAGACTTGTTCTTCATGTTTTGTTTCACACGCTTGGCGTCGTTTCTTTTCTATTTCTGTTCTTTGTTTTCTTTTGTTTTGTTTATAATTCGTTATTTCAAAAAACGTCCATTCTCTCTCTCTCTCTCTCTCTCTCTCTCTCTCTCTCTCTCTCTCTCTCTCTCTCTCTCTCTCTCTCTCTCTCTTTATCTTACTGTATAAAAAATATCAAACCAATGGGCTGTGGGTTTGTGGGGTGTAATCCTCTCATGCAGTTCTATTCAGAGATTTGGGGGCTGGAGGTGAGTGTACCTTACAGTCCACAAGTCTACGAAGCTAACCACTGAATTACGCTGGCTGGTTTGTCTTCTCTTCATCTACCGTTCTTCTTCTCCCTTCTGCTCTTTTCTGTGTGTGTTCTGTTGTTGTTTTTCCTCGTTAGCCATAAATTGGGTCTTCCAATTTGTCCCTCAGTATTTTTTCTTCAGTTCCAATTCCAGGTCATGGGGTATTTTGCATCTCTCTTTTTTCTCTAATAAGAAAAGAGTGATTTGGTTCTGTAACTTCTCCAAAAGCAGCCAAAAAGTTCGTAGAGAAGATGAAACAAAAACCTCGGAAGTAGCTGTTGCAGGCGTAGAGGATGTTTTGATTAAATCAGTAAA
>JADBJO010009882.1:12500-15000 GCA_016801955.1 Conus betulinus
GCTCAGTGTGGGAGACTGGGGTCACACAGCCCATTTTTTCCTCCACTCACTGGATGTGTCTCTGAGAGCGTTGCTCAATGAGGAGACTGGGGTCACACAGCCCCATTTTCCTACACTCACTGGATGTGTCTCTGAGAGTGTGGCTCAATGAGGAGACTGTGGTCACACAGCTCATTTTCCTCCGCTTACTGGATGTGTCTCTGAGTGTTGCTCAATGAGGAGACTGGGGTCACACAGCCCATTTTCCTCCACTTACTGGATGTGTCTCTGACAGTGTTGCTCAATGAGGAGACTGGGGTCACAGCTCATTTTCCTCCGCTTACTGGATGTGTCTCTGACAGTGTTGCTCAATGAGGAGACTGGGGTCACACAGCTCATTTTCCTCCACTTACTGGATGTGTCTCTGACAGTGTTGCTCAATGAGGAGACTGGGGTCACACACAGCTCAGTTTCCTCCGCTTACTGGATGTGTCTCTGACAGTGTTGCTCAATGAGGACTTACTGGATGTGTCTCTGAGAGTGTTGCTCAATGAGGACTTACTGGATGTGTCTCTGAGAGTGTTGCTCAATGAGGACTTAATGGATATGTCTCTGAGAGTGTTGCTCAATGAAGAGACTGGGATTACACAGCCCATTTTCCTCCACTCACTAGATGTGTCTCTGAGAGTGTTGCTCAATGAGGAGACTGGGGTCACACAGCCCATTTTCCTCCACTTACTGCATGTGTCTCTGAGAGTGTTGCTCAATGAGGAGATAGGGTCACACAGCCCATTTTCCTCCACTCACTGGATGTGTCTCTGAGAATGTTGCTCAAATTTCTCGACCAATATTGCAGATGTCTGTATCTCTCGGGCCTGGTTGACGCCAGGGTATATTATGAAAGTAAGCGTAGAATGCAGCCCTGTCATGCAGTCTTAGAGTGGAATGGAAACCAATGGCAGCATCCTCATCACTCTCGCTTTCATCACGCAGCACTAAGAAGTGTCCCGTTCTGTGACCCTTACTTAACCTGCTCTCTTGAAGACCTTATTTTCAGCTACCTCTTTACGTCCATGCTTTTGTTTTGTCGAGGTCACAGGTAATGGTCAATTCATTCTGACCATCGTTTGATTGACATGGTGGCGCCCTTCAGATGAAGAGCTGAAGAGGTGGTGTGCTGTGTGGGTTGGATTCAAAACGGCACCACTGAATACCGACGATGTGACTCGGCAGTCGCGCAGTGTCTCCTCTGGTGGGTGGCTTCCTGACGACTTCACACTGACTGCTCCCTGTGGATCGCCGGTGCCAGACTGGGGCTGTGGACGGGGGTCGGAAGGAGCAGCATGGTGCAAAGCCACTGAACAGGCAGAGAGGACGGGATAGCAAAACAGATCTTTGAAAGAAAAATCTTTTACGATTTTTTTTTTCTTCATTTTTTCCCCCTGGGGAGGTTGGGGGGGGGGGTATATCACTGATTCGCTGTTCTATGTTCCTGTCTATTAATTCAGACTCCATTTGCACTAAAAGGGCAATCTTGTTTTAAACTTCAAAGATTAAAAGCATCTTGAACTTCTTCTTCTTCTTCTTCTTCTTCTTCTTCTTCTTCTTCTTCTTCTTCTTCTTCTTCTTCTTCTTCTTCCAACCACATGCATACAGCTTCCCAACTTAGAGAATAAAAACCAAAGTGAAGAAAAAACCACTGCAGTCTGCCAGTTTACCGGTCAAGCTTGTTTTTCGTCTAGAGCAACCTGAATCAAACAAAACAGAGAACAAAATACCACTAACACACACATTTCTGAATGTCTCCATGAGACACAAAATTTTAAAATATAACTCCAGCATGAATATGTCAATATGTATGCAGCACATTGAACCACAAAATGGAATAGGCAATGACAAATTTACTTTATCCTTATTCATTACCTTTATTTTTCCGTTTCTTATTCTTTTACTCCCACGCCTGCTTCTTTTGTTCATTTTTTATTTCATTCCCCTCTTCTCGGCTGTTTTTTTTCTTTCTTTCAGTGTCCTCATTCCCTCCGCCACCCGTTGCTTGCTCTCCAATATAGAGTCACATTACTCATTCTCGTTCTCCAATATATAGTCACATCACTCATTCTCGTTCTCCAATAGAGAGTCACACCACTCGTTCTCTCTCTCTCTCTCTCTCTCTCTCTCTCTCTCTCTCTCTCTCTCTCTCTCTCTCTCTCTCTCTCTCTCTCTCTCTCTCTCTCTCCAATATAGTGTCACATCACTCGTTCTCTCTCTCTCCATATAGAGAGTCACACTCACACTCGTTCTCTCCTCTCAGTATAGAGTCTCTCTCTCTCTCTCTCTCTCTCTCTCTCTCTCTCTCTCTCTCTCCTCTCTCTCTCTCTCTCTCTCTCCAATATAGTGTCACATCACTCGTTCTCGCTCTCTCTCCAATATAGAGTCACACCACTCCTTCTCGCTCTCCAATATAGAGCCATACACAGTCTCTTCATTCCCTCGGCCACTTGTTCTCGCTGTCCAATTATAG
>JADBJO010009882.1:22500-25000 GCA_016801955.1 Conus betulinus
TACAACTACTTTTTCGCCGAACTTTGTTCAAAGTTTCCATCCTGTAGGAGAATTTTCACCGACGGTTCCGAATCTGCGGAGGGGGTTGCCTCTGCTGTGTATTGTGACAGGTCCTCAGAGATCTGAACACATTCCCCCTGACAGCTCCCTCTACACTGCTGAGTTGACAGCCTTGCCCTGGATCTTGAAATGATTTCTAAGTTAAAACATATCGTCAACGTTTTTGGGGCGGAGCTTTGTCAATAATTTTTCAAATTTGTTCAAAACATAAAGATTTTCTTATTTGGTCGGACTCTCTTTCTGCATTGGAGGCTATTGCCAGTCGTCACTTAAAGCACCCTCACCTGCTGAAGTTATTCGAACTGTACACGTCTTTGAAATCAGATGGATATAACAGTTTTTGCGTGGGTTTCCAGCCATGTTGGTATTCGAGGCAACAACATGGTTGATGAACTTGCCAAGAGCGCCACAAAGAAAGACTTGAGCAATTGTCTATCCCTCACACTGATCTGGAACCCCAAACCCAGGCTAATGTCAAAGGCCTCTGGCAAGACGAACGGAATCACAGACGAATAATAAACTATTTAAAATCCGTCTAAACCTGAAAGAGTTTTTTACCACGTTTCCGAGGCGGCTGTAAAGAAGACACCATTTTGTGCCGTTTGCATACAGACCACTCGTTTTACACTCATTCTTTTATCGTTTACTTTCCAGGTCACGTATCACTAACAGTGAAACACGTCCGTTTAGAGTGTTGGCACTTGACTGATGTGAGACATAAACACTTTACAGCAGACTCCATGAAAACCTTGTTCAGAGATGTCCCACCTGATGTGATCTTTGAATTTCTGAGGGAAATTAACATTTTTCATCTAAATTGAGATTTTACGGAGGAAAGATTTTTAACAAAATTTGCGATGTGCTTTTGGAAGGTGTGTTTTAAAGAGTTGTATGAATGGGTTTTTTTTTTATTTGTTTAAGTAAAAAACACACACACACACACACACACACACACACACACACACACACACACACACACACACACACACACACACACACACACACACACACACACACACGTTCACACACACACACACACACACACACGTTCGCGCGTGTGAGCTCTCATACACGAAGAAAAACAGTCACACAAAGAAATGCAATCAAGAAAGAAACTAACGGAACCTTTTTCCTATTAGTAAATGCAGCCCTTCAAATGATCTATAATAAGTTGAAACCCAAGCAAGGTTACAGGCAGACAAATAAAGAGGAATTCCCACACAAACAAACAAACAACAGCAGACAATCCTAGAACTTTCATATCTTCATCCAACAGACACAAGACAGACCGACAGACGGAGAGACAGATATTCCTAAAGAAAAGACTGTTCTTAGAACAAGATTCTGAGGGCAGGAATTCCTGACAAGATTTCAAAAAAAATATTCTCGTTTTCACTATACAACCCACACGCTTGAATACACACAGTTCACTATATTGATTTGCGGTCACCGAGTAAAAGAGAGATATGGAATGATGGGATATCGCGTGCATCGCTCCCAGATGTACTGTCTTCGTTAGCTCCCTTTGATCTGTGGACAAGGACAGTTGTCATCTTGCGCCGCCAGAAATTTGCAGGTTCAGTAAATACCTGACTATCTTTTTCTTCATCTTTGTCCGTGTGTCTCCTTGTGTATTTCTCTACACAGCGATACAATAACAGTCTTTGAGGAATCAAAAAGCATAATGAGCACGCAGAAGAAATTGAATGGTTCTCAAAATGTGGATTGAGGGAACTCTCTGTCTGTCTGTCTGTCTGTCTGTCTCTCTCTCTCTCTCTCCTCTCTCTCTCTCTCTCTCTCTCTCTCTCTCTCTCCATTCACACACACACACACACACACACACACACACACACACACACACACACACACACACATACATACATACATACAGAGAGAGAGAGAGAGAGTGTGTGTGTGTGTGTGTGTGTGTGTGTGTGTGTGTGTGTGTGTGTGTGAGAGAGAGAGAGAGAGAGAGGAGAGAGAGAGAGAGAGAGAGAGATCTTTTTAAACCATCTTTATGTTGCACATGGTGTGTGATAAGGTCCAGATGATCATCTGAACTCTTCCACAGAGGGCGCAATGTCTCCAATGAGAGTACTCACAGCACTGAAGTTTGTTTTCCTTTCGGCTGATCTGTTAGGAATGACACAGCGGAAGTGAGCTGTGGCATGACGGGACGGCACGCGTGTCCTCCGGAAGCGCTACCTTCATTAGCGCCCTTTGAGGTATCGCTGACACCCAGAGAATCCCAGGGAACTCGTGATTTGAAGACCATCCTGTCTGCCCTGTCTGACATTGTGCCTGGCCTTCCTCGTCCTACTCTTCCTTCTTCTTCTCCTCTAAACACACACACACACACACACACACACACACACACACACACACACACACATACACCACACACACACACACACACACACACACACACACACACACACAC